>BQNB010041176.1:9397-24119 GCA_026074375.1 Tanacetum coccineum
TCTTATGCCCAAACATGGTACCAAACACCGAGAAACTCCTGGAAGCTTTCATCGGAGGATTACCTTGAAATATTGAAGGAAATGTTACCGCCACTAAACCTCAAACTTTAGAAGAAGCCATTAACATAGCCCAAAGGCTAATAGATCAGGTAACAAAGCACACTCTGGTGCAAGTATCAAGTGATCATAAACGAAAGTTTGACGACGGAAGAACTTTCAACAATAACAACAACAATTACCACAACAACAACAACTACCGTAACACCAACACCAATAATCACCAACCACAACAAAACAAAAGGCAAGAAGCTGTCAAAGCTTATGTTACCACTCTAACCGAGAATAGTACGTACACTGGAAACCTCCTATTATGTAGAAAATGTGATCTACACCACACATGACCTTGTACTGTTAAGTGTAATACTTGCAACAAGGTGGGCCATTTGACCAAGAACTGCCAAAACAAGAGGCCAACCACTGGAAGTAATCAGCTACCAGTGACAGTTATTTGTCATGCCTGTGGAGAGAAAGGGCATTATACAAATCAGTGCTGAAAGACCAACATCAATGCCCAGGGAAGAGCCTACATGCTAAGAAACAAAAATGCTCACCAAGACTCAAACGTAGTCACGTGTACGTTCCTTCTAAACCAACATTTAGCTAGAGTATTATTTGATTCTGGAGTAGATAAAAGTTCATATCCATATCTCTTGCCTCTATGCTAAATATTCCACCTATTACAATAGACACCTTTTATGATATCAAAATGGCTGACGGAAATCTAGTAAGCACAAACACCGTTATTTAGGGTATCAACCTTTCGAAATTGATCTTATGCCAATTAAACTAGGTAGTTTTGATGTCATCGTTGGTATGGATTGGTTATCCAAGTATCATGCCAGAATTATCTGTGACGAGAAAATCGTCCACATTCCCATCGACGATGAAACTTTAATCATTCGAGGTGATCGAAGTAAAACTCGACTAAGCCTCATATCCTGTATAAAAACCAATAGGTATATATCCATAGGATGTCAAGTTTTCGTAGCCCAAGTAATGAAGACGAAGTCAGACGAGAAAAGACTAGAAGAAATCCCAGTAGTCAGAGAATTCCCAAAAGTTTTTCCTGAAGATCTACATGGCCTTCCTCCCGTTCGCCAAGTAGAATTCCAAATCGATTTAATTCCAGGAGCAATGCCTGTAGCCCGAGCACCCTATATATTAGCTCCTTCAGAAATACAGGAACTATTAAATCAACTTCAAGGTTAGCAGACTGAGGTTTTATCCAACCAAGTACTTCACCTTGGGGAGCTCTTGTCTTATTTGTCAAAAAGAAAGATGGATCTTTCAGAATGTGTATCGATTACCGGGAATTAAATAAACTTACCATAAAGAATCGTTACCCATTACCCAGGATCGATGATTTATTCGACCAACTTCAAGGTTCAAGCATTTACTTAAAATCGACTTAAGATCTGGTTATCATCAACTGAGAGTATGGGATGAAGATATTCCTAAGACTGCTTTCAGGACAAGATACGGACACTATGAATTTCAAGTGATGTCATTTGGTTTAACTAACGCACCCGCGATATTCATGGATCTCATGAATCGTGTGTGCAAACCATACTTGGATAAATTTGTAATAGTGTTTATCGATGATATAATAAATATTATATTTATTTAACCGATTAAAACCCACCAAATAATATTTATCCAGTTTTAATATTTATTAAAACTTAAGTTATTTTTATTTGTAGTTTTGATATATAAACCAAACAAACCCTCGTCGTTTCCTCGTCGATTCGCTAAACCAAACACGCCCTCGTCCTTTTCTACCTCAACCAAAAGAACCCCTTTTATTGTTTAGTACAACCCAACCGCACTCTCGGCGATTTATAACCAACCAAACACCCTAGTTATTTCTATAAAACCAACACCCTTGATGGTGTTAATATCAACCCAAATGAAACCAAACTCAGCAACCATCCCGGCTGCCCCGAACCACAAACGCACCCTTATGGCGCCACAATACAACCTAAACTCGACAAAACCCTTGGCGTCGTGAACATGAAAACAGCCGCACCCTTGTGGTGTTTAACCACATAAACAAACACCCCTTGTGAGTAGTTAACTGCCGAACCAAACGCGCCTATTTGGCTGTTTGGACAGCGACTCAAACGCACCCATAACTGGTACAACATCAACCAAACGCACCCTAATCTAATGAAAAACCAAACAACCCAAACCCTCGGCTGTTAACCCCCCTCGGCTGTTAACCCATCGAAACAAACACCCTCGGCTGTCCCTCCACGAAAACCAACGCACCCATGTCTATGACCATTCAAATGAACATACCCCTCGTGCTAAACCCAAAACCAAACGCACCATGCTAACCACAAACAGACGCACCCCTAGTTATATATATATCAACCCGAACACCATTTTTGATGGTGGCTTTGGCTAGGAAAACCAAACGCACCCGTCGTGCTACAATAAAACCCAACGCACCCGGTGGGTTTTTATAAAAACCAACGCTTCCTGCTGGTGCCTTTGCTAAGCCAAAACGCACCCTCTTTGTGACTAATAAAACCAACAGACCCTGGTGTTGTTGATAGAAGGCCAAACGCACCCGCTGGTGCTAACCACGAACCCAACGCACCCTTGTAATGGCAGCGAGACGGTGAGGATGGTACGGGGTGCGGATGGTGATGGTGGATGTGGATTCGGTGGTGGGGTGATGATGATGTGATATTGATGTTGTTACGGAGGTGATGTAGTGGAGAGGGAGAAGGTGGTGTGTCGGCTGTTGGCCGGAGTTCTCGCCGGAGATGGTGGTGCGGCGCCGGAAATTGTGAGAGAGGAGGGGGAAAGGTGTTAGGGTTTTGTGTGTTATTTTATATAAAGTGGAAGAGTAATTTATATGTATATATATAAAGTTGTAAAGTGAGATGAAATAAGTATAATAGTTTAGGGTTATAAATGAAAATATTAACACAGGGACCATATGGGTAATTTTTGAGTAATCTTTTATAAAATAGTGGTTCGGGACTCGTTTGAATGACTTAGCGGACGATTCAAATCTCGAAACTTTCGCCATTGTTTTCCGAATCATTTTTCTGATAAAAATGAGTATTCACTCGACTAATTTTTGTAAATGTTTTATAGAATTTATTTAAAACGTTTATTATTCATTTATATAATTTTTCCGATAAACTTTATCCGTAAAACGAATTTTTAACTTTTAATAATTGCGTTTTTAACATACGTTTTCGATTAACAAGATGATTAATTTATTAAATATTTTTATTTAATAACTTATGATAATTAAATATAAATTTAATTATTTTGGGTCGGTACGCGTTGTGTTCAAATTTGTTGCGAGGGCATTTCAGTCACCTTCTGACTGTTTCCAGGTCCCGGTCAAAACTGAAAAGTTGCCAGGAATGTCGTTTTACATTAAATTGCTTTAGAGTCCGAGTTGTGAAAACGTGCTTTAGGTGGTCGTTCTTATAAGTCAAGCCAGACACTAAAAGTCAACGATTGAAATAGTCATTCAAAAATTCGAAAATTATCGGATGTTACAATAATGGTTAAGCCTAAAAGACCTTTGAAGAAGAAAGATCAAGTTGCTCTTGATGAAGAAATGGCTAGAAATCTTGATGCTCAGTTGCAAGCTGAACTTATAGAAGGAGAGAGGCTTGCAAGGCAAAAGGAAGAAGAAGCCAACAAAGCTTTGATTGAATCATGGGATAACACACAAGCTATGATGGATGCAGACTTTAAATTAGCTCAGAGCCTACAAGTAGAAGAACAGGGAGAAATAACCATTGAAGAAAGATCAAGATTGTTTGTAGAGCTCATGAACAGAAGAAAGAAACACTTTGCAAAGCTTAGAGCTGAAGAGATAAGAAGAAAGCCACCAACTAAATCTCAAAAGAGAAATTTAATGTCTACCTATCTCAAAAACATGGGTGGATACAAATATAATCAGTTGAAGAGCAAGAGCTATGATGAGATCCAGAAGTTGTTTGATAGAGAAATGAAGAGAGTAAATACTTTTGTGGATATGGATTTAGAAGTGGTGAAAGGTAGTGAGACAAGAACAAAGGAAAACTCTAAAAGAGCAGGGGATGAGCTTGAATCTGATAAGTCAAAGAAGCAGAAGGTAGATGAGCATGTAGAAGCTCAAAAAGATGATGATCCAGAGGAGGAAGAGATGAAAAAGCATATGGAGATAGTTCAAGATGAAGAGAAAATAGCAATTGATGTTACACCTCTAGCTATCAAACCTCTAGTGATTGTTAAATACAAGATTTTCAAAGAAGGAAAGTTTGTATACTTTCAATTGATAAGAGCTGATGGAAGTTCAAAAAGATACTTATCAATGATTAAAATGCTTCAGAACATTGATAGAGAAGACTTAGAGACCCTCTGGAAGTTGGTTAAAACTAAACATAGGAATACAAGGCTAGAGGATGAATATTAAAGAGTGTTATGGGGTGATCTGAAAGTTATGTTTGAGCCTGACATAAAAAGTAAAGTATGGAGGAGTCTACAAGGATATACAGTGACTATTTAGAAGCTGTTTGATTCCTGTGGAGTGCACTTTGTAAGGTTTAAAAATCTACATGTTTTTATATGGGTTGAGAAAAGATATCCCCTTACACCAATAACAATCACAAACATACTAAACAAGAAGCTTCAAGCAGGCCATTGGAATGAGATGTGCTATCAACTATTCAAGCTCATGACAAAGCAGGAAAATGGTCAATGAAGTGTTTGAATACATCCTCCTAGTGATGGTGAAGACTTTTAATGAAGAAACTTGAAGATTCAGAAGATGAACATCAAGTTTAGGGGAGGATTATAGGGATTAAAAGATTTTAAGATGATTCTTAGAGTTACTACTGCTCAGGTATATATTGGTGCTGTTAAGTATAACTTAGTGTTGCTGGTAATACTAATGAAAATTATGCTAAGTAGTTAGTACTTGTAGTATAAAAGTTACTACTGTTAGTATAATTAGTACTGCTAGTATATAGATACTGCTGCCAGTAAAAGTTAAGACTGCTCAGAGATGAAGACTGAAAATATACTAAGTCATTACTACTGCTAGTACAAAAGTTAGTACTGCTAGTGTATGTTAGTACTGCTAGTGTAAACTTCTAAGTAGTTAATACTGCTTGTGATTAGTTGGTGCTACTGGTTATAAGTTACAACTGCTGAGTGATTACAACTGCTGGAAGGATTAAGCTGACAGAGATGAGATCAATGACTTATCAGAGAAGAGATAAAGATTGATTGGAGAACAAGAATACTTACGAAGATAAGTATTAGTTATTTGTAAAGAAGATATGTATAACTTATTTGTTTAAGAGATTATGTTTATTCATAGAAAAGATCATGATATCTTAGGAAAGTATTGTAAGCCTTGTAGGACTCCTTGGTGTATAAAAGGAGGTCCTAGGGCATAATGTTTGACACACGATTTAGTATTCATAGCTATTTTGTAACTCAATTAGTATTCAATATATAGAAAGTTTAGTAAAGATCTTGTTTTACTGTTTCATTGTTCTTCTTAGTATTACAAGCTAGATTCCATATAGTTTGTGATATTCTCAATCGTAGTTTCTACTATAGTTGTCTTGGATCTATCCAATACAACTAAGCTTTATTAAGCTAAGTAAGATCTGTTCATTGGGATCAACAACTTTTTTGGTTTTAATATACTTTACTGGGGTAACCCTTTACCGAAATAAGGAGTTTTATATAGTTGTATTTCTCTATGAAATAAGGGCATCTAAAGTTTACTAAGGCTTTTGTCTAGTGGGTTCAAAGTTAATGAATCAAACATTGACAAAAGGAATACCATTTCTTTATATTTAATGATAATAAAGATTACAGTTACTTTCTTGTTATTCCCATGACTTTTGGAAAAGATGAATTTATAAGAAAGTGGAAAACAGTTTCATTTGCATGGATCACTTTGTGAACCATCAATAAATTAATTAATGAAAAGAAAAACAGAGCTTTTAAGGAGATGGTTTATTCCATGTTATCTTACTCGGGTTTTTAGTGAGGGGTTCTGGGGAGAAGCCATGTTAAGGCTTGCTATTTGTTGAATAGGGTTCCTAATAAAAGGAACAAGATTACCCCATATAAACTTTGGTATAAGAAACGACCAACTTATCATTTTTGCGAGTTTGGGGTTGTTGGGCCGTGGTTAGGCTTCCGGACCCGAAAAGAAAACTTTGGGTGAAAAGGGTATTTATTGCATATTTGTTGGATATGCTGAGCATTCCAAGGCATATAGATTTTATGTTATTGAACCTAATGACTCTATTTCTATTAACTCAATTATAGAATCAAAAGATGCAATCTTTGATGAGAATCTTTTCTCTTTAATACCTAGGACAAAGGATATTATACCAAATTCCGATCAATCTTAAAGAAAAAGATCATTCAAATGATGTACCAAGTGAGACTCCCAAACCTCGTAGAGGTAAAAGAGCTAGAAAGGCTAAAACATATGGTTTTGATTTTCAACTATACTTAGTTGAGGGATCAAGAGATCAGATTGGATCATAATACTTTTACTGCTATAGTATTGAGGAAGATCCTAGAACCTATAATGAAGCTATGCAATCTCATGATGCTGCTTTTTGGAAAGAAGCAACTGATGATGAGATTGGTTCTACTATAGAAAATAATACATAAGTCTTTTAAAAGGAAGATGAAAGTCGATGGAACAATTAAAAATTTTAAAGCACGATTGGTAATCCAAGGCTTTAGGCAAAAAGAAGGGATCGATTACTTCGATACCTATGCACTAGTTGTTCATATCACTACTATTAGATTGTTGTTAGCTTTAGCAGCTATTCACAATCTAGTGATCCATCAAATGGATGTCAAAACAACATTCTTAAATGGTGATTTGGACGAAGAAGTGTATATGAAGCAACCGAAAGGATTTGTTATGCCATGTAATGACTATAAGGCGTGTAAGCTGGTTAATTCATTGTATGGGCTAAAATAAGCACCTAAGCAGTGGCATCAAAAGTTTGATGAGGTTGTATTGTCTAGTGGCATCTAAACCAATCTAACAAGTATGTATATAGAAAATTTAAGGACTCCGGTAAAGGTGTTATAATTTGTTTATATGTTGATGACATGTTGATTTTTGGCACCGACCAAAATCAAGTTGATAAAACTAAGAAGTTTTTGTCATCAAGGTTTTCTATGAAAGATATGGGAGAATCAGACGTTATTCTTGGTATTAAGATTAAACGTGAGAATAAAGGGATTGTAATTACACAATCTCACTATATTGAGAAAATACTCAAGAAATTTAATCGTGAAGATTTTTCTCCGGTGAGTACTCCCATAGATCCGGTAGAAAAGCTTAAGCCGAATACAAGTAAACTTGTAGATCAGCTCGAATACTCAAAAGCTATTTATTATTTGATGTATGCTATGACAAGCACTAGACCTGATATTGCTTATGCAGTTGGTAGATTGAGCAGGTTTACTAGTAATCCTAGTAGGCAGCATTGGCATGCAATAAAAAGGGTATTCAAGTACTTGCAATATACTATGAATTATGGCTTATCATATGTTGGATATCCTTCGGTGTTAGAAGCTTATTCAGATGCTAGCTGGATAAATCATGTTGAATATTCATTTTCTAACATTGGATGGGTGTTCTTGCTTGTGGGAGGTGCCATTTCATAGGCTTCCAAGAAGCAAACATGCATCACTGGTTCTACTATGGAATCTGAGTTTGTAGCATTGGCTGCTGCTGGTAAAGAAGTAGAATAGCTAAGAAACTTGATACATGAGATTCCAATATGGCCAAAACCAATAACACCAATTTCTATCCGTTGTGATAGTGCTGCCACATTGGCTAAAGCTTATAGTCAAATATATAATGGCAAGTCTAGACACTTAGGTGTTAGACATAGTATCACTAGGGAGCTAATCATGAATGGTGTGAAATCTATTGAGTTTGTTCGGTCACAACATAATTTAGCTGACCACTTGACGAAGGGTTTAGCTAGGGACTTAGTAATTAAGTCAGTAATAAGGATATGATTAAAGTCCATTTAAATCTACTACCTATGAGATACTCAATTCCCTTCTAATACAACGTTAGAAGCTGAATTCAATGTGGAAAAATCATAGCTAGAGATTGGAACACATGTGTTTATCTTTTCGATGTATGCATTCAGACCTACAAGTGATGGTTAGGTTGAAGTTACCTTCTTAATGGTTCTTTTGAAAAGGTGCAATGCAGGGCATGATTAAAAGAAACCACATATGTGAACATGAAGTTTTGCCGCTTCAAGAAGCTTGGAATTGGCTTCCTATATGTTCATTAATGGACTGGGACACATGGCTTGTAAAGTGTCAAGTAAACGAACATTGGAGTGTTGTAGAAACTTATGTGTATAGTATCTTCAGGTATTCAAATGGATTGACGGGTTCAATCGTTACGACACCTCGATTTTTGAATATTTGAAATGTGTATTATACTAAGATGAAAATTCAATTGCAAGACATTTTCATTTATGCATTTGTTTGTTTCGTTATGTTTGCTATAACATAATTGCATATATTTTTATATATGTTTTAGTAAATCAAGGATTACACTAAAATGAGGGGAATTTGTTGGTGATTTTAGTGTCATCGACGGCCATTTAAGTAATGACTATTTACTAGGGACCAATGAGATTTCATGTTTGGCTCGGATACGAGTTAAGGAAGTGTAGAGTGCACACTCGTTAAGCTAATATGAAATCTATCATGACAGGAAATGCAGAATTTACGCCGTAAACTATATGTTTACGCCGTAATCCTGTAGGGTAAGAGACAAAGATCTTTGAGGTTGATTACGCCGTAACATATACGAATAGGTTACGCCGTAACCTGTTACCAGTATCAAAGTTTTGTTGGTTACGCCGTAACAAGTGAATTTGTATAGACATTACGTCGTAACAACTTAGTGTTACGCCGTAAACTATATGACAGTTGGTTGTATAATTCGGTTTCAACCAACTCTAACTACCCGAAAGCTGTCTTAACTTTCTGTTATATGATACAGATACTTTGGTCTCAGTATACACAACGAAAAACACACATACAATTCCTCTCTTGTTCTTGATTTGTGATCTTGTGCCTAGACACAAATTGTTATTCTTCTTGAATTATCCCGATAGAGATTTCGTGCAACCCATATATATATAGGGTCGAAATACTTTATACGGAAAGTGAACTCAACACGATTCAAGTAAGAAACCCAAGATTATCACACACCCTATACCTACACAACAATTATCTAACATGGATATAACAACATGAATGCAGTCCTAATACACAACCAGACTTACAAGGATCATCTAAGACCAGATTATTGGTGACATATTTCAGTCTGTTTGTCAAACAAGGTAGAGGACCAAGATTTTGAAGGCAAGTGCTATGAGATAGCCACATTATACAAGCAGAGAAGAACAACAAAGGATTATCAAAACTGTTTATTTTCCTGTTTTCTCTCAAAAAGAACCCAAAAATGTGATTCAAGCTTTGGCAGATCTAAGTTGGATAGAAGCAATGCAAGATGAGCTTCTGCAATTTAAACTTCAAAAGGTTTGGACTCTGGTTGATTTACCCAAAGGCAATCATACCATTAAAACAAAATGGGTCTATAGAAACAAGAAAGATGAGAGAGGGATAGTTGTAAGAAACAAGGCATGACTGGTAGCAAAGGTTACACCCAAGAAGAAGGAATTGATTATGATGAGGTTTTTGCTCCTGTTGCTAGGATAGAAGCAATCAGGTTATTTTTGGCCTATGCATCATTTATGGGGTTCATTGTGTACCAGATGGATGTGAAGAGTGCCTTTCTATATGGCACAATAGAATATGGTTAAATGTGTGCAATCTGATTTGAAGATCACGTTCCGACAATGTTTATAAGGTAGAAAAAGTTATATGTCTACTTCAATTTCTAAAGAGGTATGAGGCCTTGGTATACCTGCTTTTGGAGGATGGATTTAGATAATGGCACTATAGTTAAATATTTGTTCATCCTATAAGGAAAAAGGTAATTTCTGTTAGTGAGGTATATGTGGATGACATCATTTTTGGGTCACAAAAGAAGTCTTTATGTGTGAGTTTGAGGCAGATGATGTACAAAAGATTCTAGATGAGTTCAATGGGAGAGCTCACTTTCTTCTTAGGATTACAAGTACAACAAAAGGAGGATGGAATCTTTATTAGCCAAGACAAATATGTGGGTGATATATTGAAAAATTTTGATTTTGTCAATGTGAAGACAACAGCACTCAATAGGACTAACGATGGCATAGATCAAGGATGACAGAAGCCTATATGATGTGGGATGTTATTATTTAGATCATGTTTGGATCAGTTGATATGTATTAACGGCTTTAGGCTAACATAATGTTGTTATTTGTGCTTGTGCAATGGTTCCAAGTTACACAAAGACTTCACGTTCATGGCTGTAAAGAGAATCTTTAGATACTTAAAAGGTTAACCTAATTGAGCGCCTTTGGTTATCTAGGGAATTACCATTTTGACTTGGAAGCTTTTTTTAGATAGTGATTAAGCTGGTGCTCTAGCCTTAAAGGAATCAAATAGGAGGTGTCGATATCTTGGCAAAAGGTTGAATTTCAGGCAATGTAAAAGCAACTATAGTTGCCAACATCCATACTGAAGCAGGAGTATTGTTGATGTGCAAATTGATGTGGACAAGTATGGATCCAAAATCAAAATGCTTGATTCTGGTTCAATTTAATGAACCCCAAGATTTACATGAAATGAAAGCACCATTGTAATGTGAAGATACCAGTGTTTCACTCTAAAAACCAGCAATAGTGATTAGGCGCCATTTCATCAGAGATTCTTATGAGATGCAGTTGATTCAAGTGATCAAGATTCACACAGACAAATGTTACATATCTTTCACAAGGCTTTTTGATGTCTTTAGAGGTTTTAACTTTTAGATTGCTAGCATTGGATTTACTTATCTTGAAAGTATTGTTTTGAGGGGAGGGTGATTAAGAAGGATGAAAAGGAATGCTAACATTAAGCAGAGTGGGGTGTAGAAGGGTCAGGACGAAGATCCACTGATCCCAACACACAGTCACATTGCTCAATCTTATTGCAAACCCATCATGTTTTATCATCATCTAACTTAAAAAGGACCACAAACCTAGGGCAAGCAAAAGGAACACTAGATATCTCAGTCTAGTGGACCTATTCACCTTGTTGCAGATTCGAGACTGTCGTTAAGGAGTGGGAAGACAATGAAAAGGCTTGAATTTCAGCTTCTGCTAGGATGCTAGAGGCAAGACAGTGGTAACACTCAATGGTAATCTATTGGAAAAACACTTACATGAGCCAAGTTTAGGGAACTGAGTTCAGGTAATGGTCCCAGGTGCCAAGTTTACATATTGGGGGTGCAGACAGCTCAAACTAGGTTTTGAGGGATGCATTATCGTCCAATGATCCACCTCTCTCAAGAGTTAACCATTAAATTGGGATGTCAGCCTGATGAAACTAAGAATTGATGGAAACTTTGTACAAAACTGTCTTGATATTGTGAGAAAAAAGAAAAGAGAGATGTATGAATGAAAAATAGAAAGAGTGTATTGGTGAGAAAAAGAATTGAGAGATATTGAGATATTAAAAACAGAAAGAGAGCTTGTAAGAATCAAAATTGATGATGGAAATGCTTTTTGGAAAGAAATTAGGGTTAATATGGTGTTTAAAGTAATGCTGCCAGGTGAATTAATGCTGCTAAGTTAAAGTTAATGTTGTTAGCTTAATTTATGTGCCCGTATTTACGTATATGCTGTAAGTCATCCCACTTTACTACTGTTAAGTATAAGTTATGCTGAGGCAATAAATTGCTAATGTTAGGATATTTATTACTGTTAGGCTTAATTAATGCTTCTATTCAAGTTAATGGCTGTTGAGCGGTTGATTTCATTAAATACTTCAAATAAGGTTTCACTTCATATTCGATTATTTTACACCTTGATATACTCAGCATAATATAAACCATAATCAATTTCATCTTTAATCATTCAAAATCCATTACAATGTCGACCCCAAATTTTGCTGACACTCATAATTTGGTTGCGTTTTTGTAGAAACCCAAAGAAAGTGACGGGTTTGAGGAAATTATTGATTTTTTGAATGCAAGTTCTATACAATATGCGTTAACAGTTAATCCCACAATTTATACTAAAAAAAAAAAAAAAAAAAAATTACTTATATAGAATAGTTATGGACATCTGTAAGGCTACGACAGTTTAATGGGGTTTATGTCAGATACAAGCCCTAGTAGACAAAAAGAAGGTAATCATCACTAGACGAGTATAAGGAGTGATCATAAGTTGGATGATGTCTGACAGGAACAGATTGTCTACTACTGATACCATTTTTGCAGATTGGAAAGAATGGGGTATGGAAATTAATCCAAGCTTACATTCTATAAGAAATTTTTCATCAATGGAAATTTTCTTATCCATACATACTTTAATTTTAGTGCTAAGACTGCAGGCCTGGATGAATTTTGTAGCTATGGCATCTGCTATCCTATGTTCTTGCAAAATAAAAAATTTCTACTTATTCCAAAAAGTAATTTTTGATAATATGGTGAGAATTGGGTGAGGGTGGGGTAAAAATTTTGTTTAAGTAAACAATGTTTTGTGAAGTATTCCATGGACTAACAAGTTGAAGGGAATTATGTCCAGACATAAAAGAATCTTCATGTTATATCTTCATTACACAAGAGGAATTTGCCAACATGAAAGCTTCAGGACAGGGTTTTTCTTGAAAGTTACACCTTTTTCTCCACAATGATGGTTAAGCAACAAGATATGGTATAAAGATTCAGCTGCTCCTTCTGTTTCTCATTCACACCATTATTACTAATACCATCATCCTCAAACTCAACAAAGAAAAAAGGCACTTTGGGAAAACAACGGGGTAAGGACCGTGCTTACAGGAGCTCATCTGAAGAGAATACTCATGACGGAACCTGTCTCTACCACTTCCTATGGACCACCTCAAAGTTGATGAGGATAGATGACAATTATCTGAATTGGTATGAATCTTTGTGCCAATTACATAAGGTTTTGATTTTGGAGAGAGCCAAGACTACTCAAGCACAAGAGATTACTAGTCTAAAGAAGAGAGTCAAGCAGTTGGAAAAGAGAAGGAAGTCAAGAACTTCAGGGCTGAGAAGGTTAAGAAATGTTGGTTTCTTAGCTGGTAGACAATCTGTATCAAACCTCAATTTTATCCAGTATTTCCTTATATTATATTAAATAATACTTTTTCACGGGATATCTTTTTGCTTTATTCATTATGGTAACATTGTTACATTCTAAAGTAAACGGAGCTCAGAAACTACCTAGCCAATTCTATCTACGTTTATATATAGTAAACAATCTAATTATGTTAAGTTTTATATTCTAATATCTCTATACATGTACTTATCTATTTACGTAATATTCACGACTGTTATTACAAAATGACACATTTTCCGTTACATTTTATCTAACCCTAATCTCACTATATGAATTTCCATTTCAAAATAAAATTACTATCATATAGGCAAATGTACAAGTCTCTTAGCTCCATTTGAATATCAATTTCCCTCCAAATTCCAGTGTAACAACATACTTAAAGCAACAAGTACAAGTTCTTGAAGCACGAAATTTCAATAAGCCATATTTCCCTCATTTTAGAAATTGGTTTTATTACCACTCTTTAGCAAGGGTTTACAGAATTTCTTAGCCAACTCATCCTAAAAACATTTAATCCCCTAAAACCTAATCTTACATTTTGGATTAACATTAAAAACCCTATTCTAATACCAATATCCTAAATCTCTTTCCGATACCCTAATCTTAAACTAATTCTAAACACTTATCTCTTTAATCCTAATCATAGACATACTCATAAACACTAAACCAAACTTAATTAACATAAACCTAACCTTGCTGGTCAAACCATAATACTAAACCCATGGATAAATTGAGTGTAACAAATAATTTATATTTTAAATGTGAACAAATTATAAAATTATATGCATGTTTAGAAGCGCAAACTTCTTTTATTTATACTTGTATGTACGCATGTTGGAAGCGAGAACATTTTTTTAAAACTTTACACGCATGTTGGAAGTGAGAACATTTTTTTATGAAGGACCACCAAAGGGCACAAAACCTCATTTAAGGTGCAAAAATATCTAAACTTAAAAGTATAAGGACGATAAGTGGAACCTGATTCTAACTATGAGGACCTTTCTTCTTATTCTTTTAGTTTTGGGGGCATAATGAGATAACCAAGTTAAGAAACAGAAACATGTAAATATTGTATTCTTTTATAACTTGACGCGTGTTCGAACATACGTTGGCAACCCGAAGAAGACTTTAAGGACCCAACTGACAGAAAATTATGATTTGTGTGGAACTGTGTGGATAGACTAGCTACGTAAATAATTCACCATGACACACTAACGTGTGTAATAAAAAAACTATTTGCTAATAAAAGTCACCCTTAATTAACTTTGGCAGTGGCGGTAATAGAGACGAAATTATATAAACTAACAATTATCTTGATACACGGCCCGCAATGTCGGGTGACCTGACCCGGAAACCACCCAGCCTACCTGAAAAACATCCTC
>BQNB010041177.1:0-45456 GCA_026074375.1 Tanacetum coccineum
TGAGGTCGTTTTCTGTGACTTGTACTTTGTGCCTTAAAGTCGCACCCTAATGTTACTATTCCGCTGCCGTCCGATTTTGTGGGTGTTACAGAAAGGAGGCAAGCAAACTCCGTATCAAAGCCAGACAATACGAATTATTAGAAGGAATCCTCGACAAGCGGTCGTTCCTAAAGCCGTGGCTAAGGTGTGTTGGACCACTTCAAGCGGATTATGTGATCCGAGAGATACACGAGGGATCGTGCAACATGCATGCAGGACTACGGTCCGTGGTGGCCAATGCCATGCGATTAGGATACTATTGGCCAACCATGCATCGAGACATACGGGATATGATACGCATATGTAACGATTGCCAAATACATCGTCTCATGCCAAGAAACCCCCAGCAGCCGCTAACCTCAATCACGACTCCGTGGCCATTCTACAAGTGGGGAATTGACATAGCTGGTCCTTTCCCGGAGGGACCAGAAAAGGTCAAATTCTTGATAGTTGCTATGGATTATTTCACGAAGTGGATAGAAGCGAAAGCCGTGGCCACTATCACCGGCAATCAGGTGAAAAAATTCGTGTGGGACAACATCGTATGCCACTTCGGCCTCCTAGGAGAAATAGTCTCGGACAACGGTAAACAATTCAGTGATAATCCGTTCAAAGATTGGTGTAAAAATTTAAACATCACACAACGATTTGCTTCTGTGTTACATCCGCAGACCAATGGACTCGTAGAAAGAGCAAATCGGAGCTTGGTGAAGAAATCAAGGCCCGCTTGGGCGAAGGAAACAAGAATTGGATATAAGAACTCCCCCATGTCCTTTGGGCCCATCGTACAATGATTAAGTCAAGCCACGGTGATACTCCTTTCTCCTTGACCTACGGAACCGAAGCTGTCATACCCGCAAAGATAAGAATGCCAACGTACCGCACCGCGGTAGTGGACGCCGCACATAACGATGAAGAGCTACGGCTAAATTTGGATTTACTAGAAGAACGACATGAACGTGCAGCAATCCGTGAAGCTAAGTCCAAATCAAAAATAACAAAGCATTACAATGCTAGGGTTCGTGGTGTTACTTTCAGGCCAAGAGATTTTGTCTACCGCAATAACAATGCCAGTCATGCTGTAGATGGAGGGAAACTCGGTCCAAAGTGGGAAGGACCTTACGAGGTAATGGAAGCGCTAGGAGATGGAGCATACAAACAAAGATCTACGGACGGAACGTTCCTCCCAAGGACGTGAAACATAGCCAATCTAAAAAAGTTTTACCTCTGAGCCACGACTCATGCATGGATTCGAACTACAATTAGGTTTCGTAATAAAGTAATCCATGTATTTATTCCATTTTGTTCTTAGGGCATGAATAAAACTCCGTTGGGTCTAGCTAACCCAACGACCTTTTTATATAACATAAAACTTGTCATTTATTTATTCTTTTTTAGTTTGCATCTCTCCTTGTTTACTTCATGTTATTTATCATTCATGACCATTTCTGAATAGTTATAGGCCAAATATCCTCATAATGTGCCTGCTGCGTAAGAGGTTTGATATGTGTTTAATTACACATACCATTTTCATATTAAGCGAACCTAAATGACTAAAAACGTACCAAAAATACATTGTATTTGTATGTTTTGCTTTTGTATTGTGCAGGATACGGATATTCAAGAAAAAGAGCAAAAAGAGAGCCAAAGACAAACAAATCCAAGCACGGAGTGGAAAGGGCAAAGTCAAAAGTCATCAAAATGAAGAAAATACAACTTGAGGGGCTAAAACTGCCAAGTCTAAAGTTGTATTACAAAGTTATAAGAAAGGAGGGATCAAAGTTGCAAACCGGGTAGAGATTACATTTAAGTTATACAACTTGAGGGGACCAAACTGCCAACTCCCCCAAAAAGTCTTCTTTCCCGCCCAACAAACCCAGTTACAACTGGTATGTCGTCCCATACTTTCTTCCCTGCAAAACCACTTCTCTCTCTAGCCAAAATCATTTCATCCACCCTACTAACCCCCCCCCCCCCCCCTCCCCAGCTGTATAAAGCCCTGTTGGCAATCCCCTCACCTTTCCCAAGATCTTCAATGTCCAAGATTGGACTCCAAGAAGCACAAATGAAATCAAAGCTGGGATTTGCTTTGGATTCACCTCAACCAACAACAAGCACACTTCGTTATTGCTCTCCAAGAAGAAAGACAACTGCAGTCCAAGACTATCGGCGATAAATAGACTTTTGTAAGCCTTTGAGGCAACTAGTCTAGTTTTTAATCTATTTTTTACGTTTTAATACAACTTAGCTATTTTTAGTTATTTACACTTTATTTCCAGCTTGTAACACTTTCAAAATAATGCAAGTTTTGAAGTTTTTAAATCAATATCATGATAAGTTACTTAATCTTATTAGTATTGTATTCACAAATCACTCTCAAATAAATACCACAGGCTTTATGTATGGATGATAAGCCAGTTCTGGATGGCTTATTGACTCTCACTAGGGGGGGGGGGGGGGGGGGGGGGGGGGGGGGGGGGGGGGGGGGGGGGGGGGGGGGGGGGGGGGGGGGGGTGGACATTGTTTTCCACAAGTTAGAAGCTGTAGATTCTTGATATTAAAACCCTAATTTTTTTTTTTTTTTTTTTTTTTTTGTTTTGAGGCAAGGGGTGTTTGTAAGTCTCTTTCTTTTCTACTTTTACTAATTCTATTGCAGAACTGCTAGTATTATTTAATACAACTGTTTGGTTTTAAATTAATCACCGCTAGAACCAATTCCATGCTTATTTAAGATGCTTAATTGATTAATAATTGCTTATAAGGTGTTTTACTTTGTTATATGATAATCTGTTTTTAATAAAACGATTTTTGGAAATGTTAAAGGCTCTTTTTGAACATGCATGTACTAAACTCCAAGTTAGTACAGCTAGTTGATTTTAAGGACAGAACTAACTTTAGCCTAGCAGTACTAACTCAAGTTATACAGGTAGTTCATTTATTTTAGAACTAGTTAGTCCATTATCTTCTATTAGCTTTATTGTCTCTACTTATTTAAGATTAGATAGCTTTTAGCAGAGATAAACCATTTTTCCTTTACTGTCCTTTAGAGTAAGCTTATTTAAGCTTATTCTCCTTTTCAAAGTATTATCAAGTTGTTATCCGTTTTAGTTTTCTAGCATAAATTTAACATTATAATCCTATTCTGTTGCTAATCTTAATATGCCTAAATCAATTATTAGGGGTAGTTTAATTACTGTTTAAGCTTATTTGCTTATTTCTTGTTCATATGTTTTGGTTTAAGCTAGCAGTACTAACTTAACCAACAGTACTAACATATAACTAGCATACTAACTTCAAGTTTTAGTACTGTAGTTAATTAACTGGTAGTAGTGCTGTTAGAAACTTAGATTGAGCTTATCTGATTGTATTTAGCTTAATTTGCATTTTGTATTTGCTTATTTAGAAGTAGTTAGCTATTTGATTAGTCTTAGTTTATTTGACTTAATGGCCTAGTGAAAAAATTTTTAGCGTTTTTTTTTTTTTTGCCTTTGCTAGCTTTGATTCTTGTTCCAGCTTATTCTCTTTGCTGTTTTTATGTGCTTTTGCTTATTTTTATCAGTTTTAGTGCCCAATCATTCCTTGTGACATTCAAACACAAATCATCATTCGTGACTCGATTTTCCATCTCTAGCCTCGTTGGGACATAACGACCCGGGAACGCTCTATACTACTTCCGGTTTCTTTGATTTTGCGGGTCCTGATCCTTGTTATATATTTATATATGTTTATGTTTATTTATATATAAAAAGGTGTAAGAACACGCGAGTCAAATTTTGGCGCCGTTGCCGGGGAACGAACCCGGGTCACCCGCGTGACAGGCGGGAATACTTACCACTATACTACAACGACATGGGATTATGTCGATGCATCACCTCCCGATGTTGAGATCGTCAGCTTAGAGGTGGTGGAGATTGTTGACCCGGAAGTTGGAAGGATTAATGATGATATTCTTTTAACAATCAAAGACGATATCATTCGTGAAAAATTGTTGAATGTCAATCTTCTTATTGCTAAGATCGATGCATTAAGAGATAATCCCACTCCATCTTCCGAAATTGTGATCAAGTCTACCTCCACATTTCCTAACCTTTTCTTGGAGGAGACTAACACCTTTGATAATTCTATTCCCGAATCTGAAACTTTCTACTTTAATCTAGAAGAGATTAGTAGTGGCAGTCCCACTACTCATTCTAAGTTATCTCTTCCTGATTATAAAGCTTTCTACGTTGATAACGATCATTTTAAAGAAAGGAGTAGTGGCAGTACCACTACTCATGTTGATTTTTCTCAATATGATTCGTTTATCTTTGATCTTTCGAATAATCAGTTTCCTCCTGCCGGTAGGAGTGACCTTTATCATGAGGAGTTCGCCGATGAACTCACTCACATCATGTCTCTTCCGGATCTTGAATGTTTCAAATTTAAGATTGAGCCCGATCCGGGAAGTTTGACTTCTATTGACACCGGGATTCATAAGAATGCTTCTACGACTAATGTGAATGTACCATTAGAGGATGACCAATCTTCTCTCTTTGCGTATGTTGTATGGATCTTTCTTGCTTTTCTCACATATCCCGTTGTCCTTCCATATCTTCTCTCCACTGGGAATGAAGATACCATTTTTGATCCCGGCATCTCAATTTATTATTCTTTTATGCCGGATGTATCTCATCGGAGTGGAACTTTCATAAAATTCAATGTTTATCCAAACCGCTTGAACAAAAGTCCGATGATGATTTTACCTTCCATTTGCTTCCCCATGGACCAATGAATTCGGGGTCGAGTCAAGCTTGTGACTCGGTTAACAAAAACAAGGCGCTTCGTGGGAGGCACCCCATGCTTATCGTAGTATTATGTAAAAATAAATAAGTGTTTTCTTGTTGTGTGGAGGCTTGCCTTTTCCATTACCCGTGTTTCGTGTTTGTGTTGTTAATTGTCCAGGATTGCCCGGATTGTGAAGAACTCTCGTGCTTGTATTTTTATCAAGAGTTTCACATCCTCAGCTTCATTTTGGGAATCCAGTATCCAAATCTAATCGACTAACGTTTTATCTTTTGGCACACTTTATAAACGGCCTTAGATTTACGTAGGTACCCCTTTCAAAACATCGAGGACGATGTATAGTTCTAGTATGGGGGGGATCTTCGATTTGATTTGCCTGTAGCCGTTGTTGTCACGTAATCCCGTTTTTACCGCCAAACTTTTGCAAAAATACCAAAAAAATGAAAAAATGAAAAATTCTCAAAAATTCAATAAGTGTTTTGTTTGGTCACCAGTTTTCGTTCCGGACATTCCTAATGGGTAGAAATGAGAATATTTATTGACATCGAGTCGGTCGTGTTGAGCCCTAGCTATATCCTTAATTGTAAGCTAAGACTTTCATCACGAGGTGAAGAACAAGAAATGATAGTAGTAAAATAAAAGGTTTAAGTGCTTGAGCAAGATCTTCTAAAAGCTTTATATGAGTAACTTGTGATTTTTTCTCCAAAAAGAATTTAATCCGCCTAATCATAACGTGCACATTTCAAATCAGGGAATAGAATTATCAAAGGTGTTAGTCTCCTCCAAGAAAAGATTAGGAAATGTGGAGGTAGACTTGATCACAACTTCGGAAGATGGAGTGGGATTATCTCTTAATGCATCGATCTTAGCAATAAGAAGATTGACATTCAACAATTTTTCACGAAGGATATTGTCTTTGATTGTTAAAAGAATATCATCATCAATCCTTCCAACTTCCGGATCAACAATCTCCACCACCTCTAAGCTGACAATCTCAACATCGGGAGGTGATGCATCGACATACTCGATATCCTCACCGTAGGTAGAATCGTCATCACTCGAAGAATTATCATCGTTGGAATTGACAGTAATCTCAGAATGTTCATTGAGAGCATTAAGAGGGGTGGTATTTTCACAAAGAGGCACATCACACATTTTGTCGGGAATACCCTCGGACTCACTTGGGATTGGGACAAGGTCCTCAACACTAGACTTTATTACTTCGTCCGATTCCGTTGCCGGAATAGTGTCAAGATGCTCGTCCCCCATACTTAGAGAGTTATCGGGTTCCTCGATTGGTAAAACGGGTGTGATTGCAATGGTATTGTCTTCGTCATCATCGTAGCAAATGGGAATCTTCCAATAACGATCTTCAGCCGCTTGCTCTTCCGCAATTTGCTTTTCTTCTTCCTTCTTTTGTATAGCTTGATCAACCAAATCACGTAAGGTTGTCATTTGTTCCATAAGCTTATATTGAGAATTGAGAAGGTCATTTTGAGAACTGAAGATTGGATGATTGACGGTATATTGCGGGGGTTGAACTTGGTCAAAACCAAAAGAATTTGAATCATAGCAAGAATTTTGCTCATGATAATAGTCTTCATTCATTGGTTGACATTGGAAGGTTTCATGAGGACCCCCGCAATTTTCACAACAAAGATATTGTTGTGGAAAACTCGGTGAAGTTTGTGGAAAATAATCAAAGTTTTGATTGAAACATGGGTCCTGATTGTAGACAAACGGGACTTGAGGTGGACAATCGTAACCGTAATGAGAATCGTTCCCACATAACTCACGAGAGTATGGTACGTATTGGGGTTGTGGAGGATGGTTTGCAACACTTGGAGAAGAGTATGGAATTAAAAAATTGCTTGTTTGCAACACCTTGAGAATCGCTTAGAAGAGTACGGAATGAAACATTGATTGGTGTTCGTTTCCAACTTTACAATATAACAACAAAACTCCATCGTATTCATTGCACCCACATTTTTGGCATGTACGAAAACAGGAACATTGTGTTGTAAAACTTTGTAAGTTTGTAGGGGCTCAACTATTGGTTTGAGTGTTGCATGGTTCCGGATATATTAGTGATATCGGAACTCTCGGAGGGCACATTATACCGTATCAATGAGCACCTTTTCCTACAAGACTTCAAGTGCTATTGTCGACAAAAGATTCATCTAACGAATCAACCGATATCGTGACAAACAATGGTCAATCGTGTAAAGGGACTGGCGTTGAGGACTTTTCACCGGGGTCCTCTTCCTGCCGATTGATACAACGGATTGGCTCTTCGTGGAGAATGACAACGTTGTAATTGTCGTCTGGATGACTCGGAAGTGTATTGGAAGTCTTTGAAAAAAATTCATTTTCCTCACTGTTTGAAAACATAACTTCATAATGTCCTTTCGTAAAAGAGCACATTTCCTTGACAATATGGACCATCAATCGGCGTTCCACACCTGCTACACCTTACACAATTTCGAGGGGGTTTCAGGAACAAGAATCTTGTCTTCAAGACTCCTTCTTAGAACAACCACGTTTGAAAGTGTTACAAACTTCCACAAGTACGAGAATTCTTGAATCGCGTAAATTGGATTCAAACGTAATCGAATGACGTCATAGGGAATTAAACATGAAGATTGGATAAGAGAATGAATTAAATGTTACGAAGGGAAAAAGAAGATTATTTTCTGGGTTTTTTCCATTAATTCACAATTTATTTTAACGGACAAAATGATAGACAAACCTTCCTTCCTCTCTAAACCTAATAATTACTTACTTCACGGTAGCTTACTTCTCGACAGAAGAAAAAACTCACAAAGGAGCGGGAGGAGAAGGGATTTAGCGCGAAGCTTTTTTCTCCTTTCGGGTCGTAGTTGTTGGAACAACCCTCCTTTTAACCCCTTATAGTTTGTTTAACTTTCCAAGGTGGGTGTACCTCGCATAGTGACACAAAAGGCAAGTTTTTTTTTAAATCTTTTGTTTCGAGTTGGGAACACCAATCTAGTTCCCGGAATTTATTAAGATATTCCTCAATTGAGGAAATATTATATTTGGGATTTTACCAATTTGTGGATTTTTTATCTCTTTTTTTTTTATGGACATTTGTTTTATATTTTTGGTTTTTTTTTTTTTTTTTTTTTTTCTTTGGTGTTTATCTGATATTATACCAAATAAAAGGAAAATGAAATAATATTTTTGTATTTTATATGTTTTTTTTTTTGTTTTATAAAAGTAAATATTCTCAGGATTCAAAACCTTCAAGTTTGTAAAAGTATCGATAGTCTTGGTATCACAGCTCTCCCGGCCAGCGACGCCCAAAAATTTATTGTAAGTTTTTACACTATATATATATAATATATAATACAATATATATAATATATATAATAAAACCACTATATATATATAAGTCTACAACAATACAATGAAAAACCCACGAGAATAGTCAGTATAGAGTGTTCCCTGGTTCGTTTATCCCCAACGAGCGCTGGAATGGATATTCGTATACTAATCGAAGATTTGAGTTTTGAAGGAGGGAGGAAAAACTGATCTTGAGGTCGCCCCAGGAAGTTTCTCCATCTAAACAATAATAAACAAAAACGTTTTAAGACCAAAACCACCTCAAACCAATTATGAAATTAAGCTTACAAAACGACAAAGCACGATATCACCGAAACAAAAGGGGCCGGAGAGGGGGGAAAAACCTCCTAAAGCTTTTTTTTTTAAAAATACCCTCCCCCCCCCACGAATAAATTTTCTCTTCTCCAAACTACTCTACGCGCGAAAATAACGAAGAATGAAATAGACTCGCAGACCGCAAAACGCGAGTTCGTACCTTGATCCCACATAAAAGAAAACAACCAAACGCATCGCACCCCCGGCCCCCCCGCCTCACCACCCCAATCCCCTATAACTCCCCAAATCCCCCGCCCACACCCACCCTAGCCGACCCACCGCTTCCTCACCCTCACTACTACCCACATAAAGGTAAACATCATTTAGGTGTAGCTAATTCCCTGCCATCCAAACCCCCACATACCGAATAACCCCTCTTTTTGCGACCCAATCTCTCGTAAGTCCCCGTGAGTCCTACCCTAAATACTATTATCGGAAAAAATACCTACGAAACAACCTTTTGCCTATGTGAATACCCCACACGCCAAAATATTCTTCTTTCTTCCCCGACCTCCCCCCTGTAACGTCCCCCCTCCCGCCCTGCGTACAATCTGTAATGTCATGCTCCACCATGAAAAAGCCCCAATAAATCTTAATCTTTTAATCACTATCCAATTATAATTTCTGTATGAAAAATACTAAACCTATTAATCCAGAGTAAAAAGTCTCATCCCGTACTTTCCTTCCCGTCTCCCACAGTATCTCACAACCCCACACCCCATCCCCGCACCCTCTTCTACCCAACACCTAATAATAGAAATCAATACGGAAGTAAATAAAAAGCACTCTAGAAATAATCTTGCCTTAAGTTAATACAGACCCCCGAAATAAGCCTCGTGTACAGCTTAATAGCTCCCTACTAAAGCCTCCAAAACACCTTAAGTATTCCCCCAAGCACCCCTTGCCCACGTCTTTAACGGAAAAAAGACCTAAGCGGCCGCCAAGTGGTAAGGGCCCCCCGTGTGTTTAATAGGGGGTTTGTACCCTCACCCTCGAGGTCACGGGTACCCAGCCGCAGCTCTCTTCTCACCCGGACCTTCGTCTGCGCCCAACCTTTTCCTTTATTTTTCCTTAAAATGTCCTTAGCAACGGTAGATATTAGCCGGCTACGAAATTGTATAAAAAGCGGAAAATTGTAAAGCCAGGTAGCAGAAGGCCCGCACACATATCCTCGGGAACACATGTTCTACACATGCAACCAGTCGCTGAAACATGTTATTCACCCCTTGCCCTAACTTTGGGGATCAAGTGCTAACAGACACCCAGACGATAGCTTATTTTTGGCTTATTGAAAATTGAGATTCAGCAAAAACTTAAAACTACAAACTTGTAGAGGAGCTTATTCTAAACAACATTAACAAAGACACTTTCTACTTTTAACAACTAAATAAGCTAGAAATTAAGCCTTTTAAATCTGTTCACAGAAAGTAGGTATTTTAAGAGCTTTTTAGATTTTGGCTTATTATTTGCTTATTACTTGATGAAAATGAAAACTACAGAAGCAGATATATGTAGATAATTAAGATGTGTGTTTTAAAGATATCCTAAACAAACAATTAGCTAGGCTTTTATAAAATATAAAAACGAAATCCCCTTGAACTGTACAAAAGTGAAAGTTTTTGCTTAAACTAAGATAAGCTTTTTTCTAATAAGCTAAAAAGTTTAATACTAAACCTATAAAGCTGAAATTTTGAAGTTAAGCTATTCTAAGATTGTTAAGCAAACCTAGATAAAAGGATTCTTGATTTAACAGCTAGAAACTAGAAAATCACAAGAGAGTAAGCTAAAACTTCAAAATGCTGCTATACTACTTTTTGAAAGGAGAATTAAGCTAGTATAGAACTGAAAAATGAAACTTAAGAGCTTTTCTTTATTAAGCTACTAGAGTATTATTAATAACAATGCACTCAATTTCAACTTAACTTAATAATCTCTAAAGCTAAATGAAATGCTAGATAATGTAAAGCATAACAACAGTATAATACTGCTATTTGATGTGCAAATGACACTTAAGGTTGACATGCAGGTCAGATCTCTTCTCCTAAAACTCATATACTCATTTACCAAGTTCATCTAACTATGCTTTATCTAAAATTGAACACTAGAATACCTTGAACCTCTAAACACTTAAGCTACTTAAACTAGTAAACTGCCCTGGTGCAAGGATCAATTTTTAGAGCTCAAAACTTTGAATTCTACAATCTAACTTCTAAATTCTTTTTAAAATTCAATAACATGACCTAGCTCAGCTGAATGACATACTTTGACAAACTAATGTTGACTTTTTGGGTCAAACAAGCCTAAATCCAAACACTCCTTAATTGAAAGCTGTCAAAGCTATAGTGACTTAAAAAAATCTATTTTGAAGCTAAAATCTATTTAAAACCTTTCTATCCACTTCTACTTAAATGCTTAGTAAAGCTATTCATGCTAATAAATCCTATAGTTATTAGTTAAAAATAAGCTAGGTTACTCTACTAGCTTAACTACTTACTTTGCTCTATGCCCCTCCCAGAATTTAAGGTATGAAAGCTAGAATGATTATAACTAGAACAGCTTATAGCTTAAAACACTACAGCTATTTAAGCTAAATCGAAACAGGTTTAACATGGAATTTTAAAAGAAATAAGCGTTTGAAATAAAGCTTTATATGCTAGATTGAATTCTGAAAGGTAAACCTGAGGTTTTGTTAGTCTCAGAACACAAAGCCAATCTGTAGTGTGAGTGGCTTTAAAACTTTACCTAAGTGGTCCCTAGCCTCTAAACCCTCAGATTTAAGCTCATAAGCTTTAATTAGCTTTATTAATCAGTGTAGCTTCAAAGTGGAACTCATAAACACCTCAAGTTATCGTTATTTTGATTCAAATTGTGAGAATGAGTAAGGAACGATTATTATCAAAGTTTGAGTGAATTTGAAGCTTGTGAAAAAGAATAAGCTCAAATGGAGCTTATTGAGAGCTGTATTGTGTAAAAAAAGGCTTATTATGAAAACAAGATACAAGGAAAACTTGTAACTTGAATTGTTATTGCTCAAATGATGAAGTACAAGCTGAAAGAAGGAGAGTACAAAAGCTTAAAGCTGATTGCTAAAAATTTGAAAGAAAATGCTTAATATTGAAGAAAATACAAACTGAAAATTAAAACTCGCTAACTACTCTTTTCTTCTGTCTTATTCTTCTTTTATAACTGGGTCTTTGTGTTTGTTGTGTGAGAGGGGGAAAGCAAACAAATCCTGGCCCTCTATTTTGCCTTGGTGCTTGTTCTTATCATCAAACCCGTCGAAATAAGTCTTGGGAGTTGTGGGATTGCCAGCTTGGCAGTTTCACAGCTGGGAAAGATAGTGGAGGGGGAGGGAATGGTTTGTTCATGGGGGAATTGGGGTTACAGGGTAAAAACGGGGTTGTAAACCCGTGAGTTGTTTTTTGGGGGGAAACAAGGGCGGGAAAACTGTTTGAGCTATAAAAGGCGATAACATTTTAAAGGGTTTGACCACAATGTCTCGGGTGTTATGTATTATTGCACGCATGGTCCTTGTGTGGTTATACTTTTGGGGACTTGGCAAATCAAGTCCCCAAGAGTTATATGTCTCTTTGCATGAACCGTCCTTGGTGTATAAGACTTTTAGGGCTTGACAGTTTTGGCCCTCGTAGTGTATCTTTGCAAAAATGGCAGTTTGGCCCTTTGTCTTTCATTTTCTTTTTCTCTTTTTTAATTTTAAGTCTTAGGGTTTTGGCCAATTTAACCCCAAACTTAAATTTCTTCATATGTTGACTTTAGGATTGTCGGGGTGGGACTTTGACATTTGACCAGTTTGACTTGTTCTGTTGGACTTTTTGACTTGATTGACTTTTCGGCTCGATTTGGCTTTGTCTTTCTCAAGTCTTTTTCCATTACGAGTACGGGTTTTGTAGTTTTGGCTTTGTTTTTCGTCCTTTTCTTAATAATTCGTTCCTGCACACAATACAATTAGCAAACAAGCATATATTTGCATTTTATGTCCATTTTTGGTGGATAATCAATAGAATCTGCATCAGTATCATCCTCCATCGAATCCGAGTCAGCAATGTATCCAGGTGACTCAGCAGTCGGTGAAGCATCCTCAGCATATGGCTGATCCTCGACCTGGATGTCATCATCAGATGGTGCTTGGTACTCTGGGTGCTCTGGCTCTAGAACATTTACTGGCACATGCTCATCCAACTCTATGGGATCAGGTACATAGGCAGGTGACAGTGGGTGTGCCTGCCCTTGTTGGGCAACTTCCTCGTATGGGTCCATCTCCGGAATCTCGCCAGCATTCTCGAGTGGGATGCCCCATGATGATGGTCCGTTTGAATCGGAAGATATAGACGTGTAGGTAACCGCAGACGATGCGTTGTCTGATGACATGACTAATCTGTAATCAATATTTAAACTTGTATAAGTATATTATATTAGACCATTGGTAATATACGTAATGTAATATAAACATGTATATAACTTATGTAAGCACTTAGTAAAATCAGCTAATGCTAAGATGATGTATGACATGTAAGCATGTATACTAGATGCAATTTAGTAATGTATGCATGTCCCTTTGAAAACTTTTGAATGACACAATGTTTGAAAACGGTTATAGACCAAGTAAAAACATTTGACCTGGTTCTCTATAACCTTGGCTCTGATACCAATCTGTAACACCCCCAAAATGGGCCACAGCGGAATATGATGTTCCGGGGGTATTACTTCATAGCTCAATAGCACAAGATATGAGAACGACCATTATAAGGGTCGTTTAAAAACTGATACATTGGATTTCATAAATGGTTCGTTACAAAAGCTCATGGGCTTAACTTGTTTGACTTGGAAAAATAAAGGTTTCACAACATAACAGTATTCTCAAAATGTAATGCATGCATATCTTTATGATAAAGTGACTTCAATGACGACCATCCAATGTATCCGTGACTTGTACCTTATTGTCCTGAGAAAACATGTTTAAACTGTCAACAATAATGTTGGTGAATTTATAGGTTTATAAATTTAATGAAGCGGATAGCAAGATTTCCCTGTAATAAAGTAACAAATACAATATCACAAAAATGTATTACGAAATGCACTAAGCTCATGACACCGAAGCTAAACAATGTATGTATATCAAATACACATAAATGACTTTGCCCAATGTAGATGTTCAACCCGTAACATCCATGATTTCAAATGGTATACGTTCGTCGTTTCCGGCCAACCGGTAAACTAGCAAGCGCTACTTGCCCGAACGGGGATGTTAATCCCAAATAGATCTATTCATAACATTCGCGCTCACATAATGTAATTAACAACTACATCTATGCAATTGACAGTTCATGATAATGGGCATAGTGGGTTATAGCTACTTAGGCAAACTCGTAATATTTGAATTTAAAATGTACTTGCATCCATGTTGGTTGTAAAACCTCAATATGATCTCATCCCCGAGAGTTGATAATGATTTAAAACAGTATAAAGTGGGAGACTTTTTAATATCACATCAAGTATGATTACCGTAGAAGCAAAGGTAGGTGGCACGAAAAAAACGTTGCAAAAGACTTAATCCGCAACCTATGAAATAATAATACATATTCACTAAACGGGAAAATAATAATATAAATATTTGTAATCTTGTCCCTAGTGTGTGCTTGAGTTTGAGAAAATATCTCTTGTTTATTATTATGACTTTTCATGAAAACTTGGCCAAATATAACGGGTCATGTCCTATTATTAATAATCATGTAAAACTAAGATATCGGTATTTTAGAATCATAGGATCCGTTAGGCGTTTGGTGGTGCTAATTCATGTCGGGCCTTAGTTTGGTCTTTAAATGTAACAATTAATTAAGCGAAGGTTATGACAAAAACAAAATTTTAAAGTATTAATTACATTAAAGTTTTATTTATAAAATTTGGGGGTCAAACATATAGTTTTAATATTTAATTTTAGGCTCGTTACTTGACGAAATTTCAAACCAAAAATGGTTTGGAAAACTAGGCCATGGCGTCAATAACTTTCGTCATTTGAGTTTTGTCCAAAAGAAAAAAAAAAAACAAAAACAAAACCCCCCCCCCCCCCCCCCCCCCCCCCCCCCCCCCAAAAAAAAAAAAGGTTGTTTAACGGGTTAAAATCGTGGCCAAACATGTGTGTGCCGCGACTGGGTTTTAAGCAGAAACCATAAATTTGGCTAAGTGTTTTATACATGGTACACGCCTGACTTTGCTCACAGTTTGTGACTTTGATATTCAGTATTAGGACGAGATAAAAGCACCTTTGTAAACTAGGCCAGGTCGACAATAATTCATCATTATTTGTTCCTTGTTGTTAGGGGTCGATTATTCGAGGTCAAAAACAAGCACCATAAGTTAAGGGAGGATCGAACCGTTGATCTTATCTCGGTCAACAGTTACTAAATGTGTATGAAGCTGGTTACTAACTACATGGCTAGTGGTCTACTAACTACTTGGCAGCGGGTCGTTACTAATTTAGCCATAGATTGCGATCATTAAGCACTACGTTTCGATGATTCAAATTCTAGGGTAAACCTCACTATGGCAACTATAAACTAGCTATCAAAAATTTTGGATTTATGAAGTCATGTTTACTAGGTCGTGTTTTTCCCCCAAAGTACCTTTACAACATATTAAAAGAAAACCAAAAAGGAGCCAGAACCTAGTGATTTTTCCAAACTCGTTTTGTATTACACAATTCCACACTCCTGACAGTTGAGCTTAATCTAGTGCACTTAAATACTGTTTTTAACTTATCTTATCCGGGGTGATAATACACCCAAACAATTGCATTGCTTTAACTATTTTTATTTCGACTCATCAGAATGGGTGCAAGGTTTCAAAATCGTATATTTATCAATTCTTTTCTACTTTGGTTTTTCTACAAGCACAACCTTAATTGATCATATTGATTGCATAAATAAAATGATGGGAGTAAAAGTGTAACACTTCACAAGGGCTTTGAAGAAAGCGAGTGTGGGCCTTGAATTCGAATGAAAAACCCGAACTCTTAACCAAAGAAAACACTCGCATTCGGCTTTAATAACAATCTTCGTTACCCAATGTTACCAATAAGTCCCACCGTGTTGTCTTCCACACGTACTGGTAACAACCGTAAACTCCTTTATTTGTTGAAAACTTTCAATCAACAGAAAACCCAAGGAAGTACGAATAGTTGTTTAGGGTTTTCAAGATTTGGTTTGTATAATGAAGATACAAAGGGCAAAGTGTAAGGCTTGTGTGATTGCTGTGTAAATAGTCGATGATAAAGGGCCAAAGAAGTGGAGGAAGTATGATGATTAGTTCTGCAGTTGTGTTCTGAGTTTGCATGCCAAAGTGGAAAGGCCTTTTTATATTTACACAGGAATGACAGGCATAGTGCTTCAATTTTGTGTCACATTCTCATGTTAATCCAAATGGGGTAAGAATTTCTTGGGTTCTAATCGGTCAATGCATAGTAGATTAAAGGTGATTACTATTGATTTCTTGGGGGTAAAACCAATAAGAGTAGCAGCTATAAATCACGAGCAGGCGTGGGTTTAAGAGAAAAGTCTTTGGGCTTTTTACATTTAGGTAAAAGGAGTTATTTTAGGATGGGATTCTTTATATCTTCACTCATAAGTTTTATCTAGTTTGTAGGGATTTCTTTTTGATCCTTTGCATAACACGGTTTAAGGACTTAGAATGAGGGGATACACGATTTTTGTAATCTAGATTGTAGGATTACATGGACTTTCATCCAAGTTTATTAAGTTTCCTTAGGTATAAGAGTTAAAACCTTGGTGTAGTTTATTATTATTAGACTTTTATTTTGATAGGATAAAATGAAGGTGATCATGATTTTTTTTTCTCGACGAGGAATATAAAATAAATGATGAATACGACGGGTTCAAGTAAATCTTGATAGGCTTTGGTCAAACTTTAACATAAACGATATCCTTTTGATGTCTCGCGATTTAACTAGTGTGGTTTTCAAATGGTACATAAACGTGTGCAAAACTCTGTAATTGAAAGGCTAAACGAATTAATTAGATCGTAATATGACTGATAAATACACGAGGGTGTTATGTCCCCCCGGTTTTAAATAAGCCTTGTCCGCAGGCTTAAGACGACGGCACTTGACGACGGCCTTGGCGCGTCTTGGTTGAAGAGTGTGGATACTTCTGATTGAATTGATCATCACGGTCCTAGGTAAAACTCGGGACATCGTTTTGAGTTCCATCTAACTTTATGTAGGAATGCGACTCCTCTTTAATTGCTTGATTTCGAGATCCATGACTTCTATTGGTTCTTCCATAAAGTGGTACGATTGTCATAACATGGTAGCTCTTCCAACGGGTATCACAGTGGTCATCAGAAATACAACTTCATCTTGTCAGGTTTTTTGACACGTGAAACGTGTTTATGAACTCGGCCTTAACTGTTGTGGTATGCTCAAGCTTATAGGCAACAGTTTCCGTATCTCTCGTTAACTTGAAAGGACCGCCCCTGATATACCTAGGTTTACTTCCCTCGTTTGCCAAAATGCACAACTCCCTTTCAAGGTGAAAACTTTTAACATGACTTTGTTCACTAACTTGAATCCATTAAGCTTTACGGTCTACATGTTTGCTTAGTTCTTTTGTACGTCTCGCGTCCTAGAGCGGCTTGAATTCTGCTTTTGATTTGGACGATCTTCTTGGTGGTTTCATGAATTATTGTAATACCAATGAGCTGATTATCTCCAACTTCTGCCCAACATACGGGTGATCGACACTTTCGTCCATACAAAGCCTTGAATGGTGCAACCTTTATGCTGGTATGATAACTGTTGTTGTATGAGAACTCCACTAACGGCAAATGTCTATCCCAACTCTTTCCAAAATCTAACACGCAAGCGCGTAACATATCCTACAAGGTTTGGATAGTCCTTTCACTTTGACCGTTAGTTTCGGGATGATAGGCCGTACTCATGTCTAATCGAGTTCCCAATGCCTTATGAAGTGCTTGCCAGAATAGTGAAGTAAATCTACCATCACTATCGGAGATAATAGACACAGGCACACCTTGTCGGGTGACCTATTCCTTCATGTAAAGCTTCATTAACTTCTATGGGATAATTTTCCCTCATTGGTAGGAAGTGAGCAGATTTTGTAAGACGATTAACGATTACCCAAATGGTGTCATAACCGTTTGCGTTTCTTGGGTGCTTTGTGGACGAAATCCATGGTGATTTTCTCCCACTTCCATTCTGGAATTTCGGTTGGACTAGTAAACCGGAGAGAGATGGTTTTGATGTTCTGCCTTGACTCTTAAGCACAAGTGACATTTCGCTAACATTAGAGTGGCTAATGTTCGGCCTTCATGTTAGGCCACCAATACCAACTGATTCAAATTCTGGTATTTCTTATTTGAACCCGGATGAATTGAATATTTTGACTTATGAGACTCGTGCATGACAAGAAGTCCTTAAATCGCCATAACACGAGAACCAGTTTTTGTTGTTTAAACATAAGGTTCCGTCAGCACGGGGCTTTAATCTTTCCTTTGTAAGGTCTTGTCGAAGCATACCTCCAACATCTTCAGCAGTGAGGTTTTTAGGTTTTAATGCATCGGTTTGAGCTTCTAGGATTTGTTTAGGAAGATTCGACCCAATAGTCATGACTAAGGCTCGAACTCTTAAAGGTTTAGACCATTCTTTCCTGCTCAAAGCATCAGTAATAATGTTTGCCTTCCCTGGGTGATAACGAATGTCACAATCGTAATCACTAAGATTTTCCCAACTTCGCACGTTGTTCTTGTTCAAAACTCCTTTTGATCCAGGATATGTTGTAAACTCTTGTGGTCAGTAAATACGGTGCACCTTGTTCCATATAAGTAATGTCTCCACATCTTAATAGCTAACACTACAGCTCCAAGTTCTAGATCATGTGTTGTGTAGTTTTTCTCGTGGATCTTCAGTTGTCGAGAAGCATAGGCTATAACTTTCTCGTTTTGCATAAGCACGGCACCCAAACCCTTATGCGAAGCATTACAATAAACAATAAAGTTTTTTGATCCTTTAGGTAAGGCCAGAATGGGTGCGCTACATTGTTTCTACTTGAGCAACTGAAATGCAGCTTCTTCCTTTTCTCCCCAGTCGAACTTCACATTCTTCTGAGTCAGGTTAGTCATTGACTTAGCGATCTTAGAAAAGCCTTCATAGAATCTTCTGTAAATAAACTCGGCTGAGTCCTTAAATTGGCGGATCTCTGTTGCAATTCTTAGGAGATGCCCATTCTTAAATGACTCGATCTTTGCTAGGATCTACATGGATGCCTTATGCTATCAATCACATGTTTCGAGTAGAACTGACTTGGAATCCAAAATTCACACTTGGAGAATTTCGCGTATAACTCCTCTTTCTTAAGCAACTCCAAGATTAGCTTGAGATGCTCTTTATGCTCTTCCTTGTTCTTGGAATAAATTAATATGTCGTCGATAAAGACAATCACAAACTTATCTAAGTACGGTTTGCACAACCAGGTTGCATGAAAGGTCCATAAACACTGCCGGTGCGTTTGTCAAACCAAAAGGCATTACTTGAAATTCATAATGCCCATAACGCGTCCTAAACGCGGTCTTCGGGATATCTTCTTCGTGAACCCTCAACTAGTGGTAACCTGATCGTAGATCGATCTTAGAGTGGACACTTGACCCTTGCAGTTGATCAAACAAGTCGTCAATCTTGGAAAGTGGATAACGGTTCTTTATCGTTAGCTGTTGATTGTTTAGTCACCGCATAACATGCAATACAGGAACGATCCATTCTTTTCTTACTTGACAAAAAAGGACTGCCCCACCCAAGGTGAAGAGCTTGGGTCTTATAAATCCCTTGTCTCTAAGACAGTTCTTGAAGTTGTTCCGACCTAGTTCCTTCATTAGGTTCGGTATGCCAAAACGATAAGGCGCTCGTGCTGCTACAGGTGCGCACCTGTTGGTACCAATCACAATTGGTATTCCACTTGTCGGACTGGTGGAATACCCGACAAGTCTTTAGGAAAGTCTTCAGGAAAGTCTCTAACAATTGACACATCCTCAAGTCGTTTCCCTTCCGACTCGTCCTTGGCTTCCTTCGTAGTAATGTGTGCCAAAAAGACATCACATCCCTTTGACAAATAATCTTGTGCTTTAGAGCATGAAATGATATTTAGTCGGGATTCTACCCTTTTGTTGTTCCTATTGCCTTGGAAAATTAACATCTCTCTTCCGAAAGGAACACGTACAATTTTCTCGTCACAGATGATCACTCCATGATACTTTGTTAACCAATCCATTCCAATAATGACATCAAAACTACCGAGTGGGATAGGCATCAAGTCGATGTTAAAAGGGTGATTCATGGGAGTTAGAGTGCAACTCATTACTTATGGTGTTAACTCCCTTATGATCTTTCCCAACGGTAATCTCCGTCATAATGATTTCTCTAATGTGTGATGGAAATGTAAATTGGTCGGCTCAGGATATACCTTAAATACATAATATAATTAAAATATAAAATATATAGTAGAATGGTCTATAAGCAGGGAGTCAATGATACCGAAGTAGTTGTGGGGGGAGGAATGGGGGGGAGAATGAGAAGTAGTATAGAGTTTTCCGGGTCGTAAATCCCCAACGAGCTGTTTTGTGGAATGGTAAATCGATTACGATCGAAGATTTGAGTTCGATAGGAAGAAGGAATGAGTTTGGGAAGTTGAATAAGTCAATTGAACAATAACGGACTAAAACGTTTAAGACAAACTAAAAATTAAGAAATATAAACTAGAAAACGAAACCCAATTCCGTACAAAAGGGGGAAAGGGGGAAAAAAAAAAACCTATAAATCTTTAAATAATACACCTACGGAAAATTTTTCACTTCTATAAACTCACTCTCGGAGTCAAAATAACGAAGAATGAAAATAAGACTAGACCGGAAACTGGAGTTCGTTTGACCCAATAACGAGGTTAAAAACAAAAACCCGTACCAGGACCAGTTCTTTAATGATGAAAATTGTTATTAAAAATGACCCTACGAAAAATTTTATATTTTTCCTACAACTAGATGATAAAAATAAAATTTCTAAAATAAGCAAATATTTTTTGTTTATTTGTGTATTTATTATGAATTTAATAAACTTTTAACTAATTAAATTATATAAAAATATCAAAGTTTACAAAAAATTCTGAAAAATTTACACAAAATACCTTTACACTGAAATAGTCCTCGAAATAATTGAGACACAAATAAGCTATGGAAATAAGCCCGAAAATAAGCTTAACAGCTTATAAGCTTATAAGCTAAAAACGTGCTTAAATATCAATGCCCTTGAGTCTTTAACGAAAAAGACCCAAGGGCGCAGTGGTAAGAGGTGTTATAAAAGGGGGTTTGTATCGAGAGGTCCCGGGTTCGAGTCTTGCTCACCCGGCCTCTTGTCTTTCCCCCTTTTTTTTATTTTTCGAAAAGTCCAGGGTAGGAAATGTGCAAAATGAAACTTAAGGGTAGGCGGGTAAAGTATCTAAAATTTACACTCCAGTTGTAAATGGTTTGCCCTCTTAAACTATCAAAGATATACAAACAGCCCCTTACGACCTAGCTTATTTTGGATTATTGAAAAAATTAAGAGTTAGCATAAAACTTTAAAACTACAAACTTATTGAACCTGCTTAATATGAACACATTATAAAAATCACTTTGAATTTTGTCTACTAAATAAGCTAGAATAAAGCTTGTTTTGGGCAGCAGAGAAGCTTAATAAGCTTATTGAGCTTATTTTTGCTTCCTTTTGGAATTTAGCTAGCAATATAAGCTATAAACAATGTGGGGCAGATAAATAGGGAAAAAGGGAATCTTAAAATATAGGGGCTTTTTTTAAATTTGTGGCAGTCTAAATAAGCCCTAAAAGAAGAGTTGTCCTATATTTAAGCTTAAATTGAAGTTTATAAAAAAAAAGAAAAAAAAACAAACAAAAGGCTACTTTAAGCTACTTTTTAAGCTAATCTAGTAAGGGAGATAAGCTATATCTACTTTGGGGAGCTTAAAGAACAATTATTAAGCTACAATTAAAAAGCTTAAAACCACCTAAGTGCTTAATAGAATAAAAGCTGGGAAGAAAGGAAAAAGAAAAAAAAGGTGTGAACTTGGCGTGCTCAGCACCAGGGTATTTAAGGCAAGGACAGTGGCTGATGGAAGGGCTTTTTTTGCGGCTTATGCAAATACAGTTCAATTGTGCTTTTAGCCACACCAAATACAAACAGATTGACAAGGATGACTAGTGAGTTATTTCCAAAGGATGAGGGTTTTAGAAAGCCATATAAGCTGCTATGTTAAGCTCAAAGGTCAAGGTTTTCAAAAAAAATTATATATAACAAACTTTGACTAACTTGGTCAAATTAAAAGGGACAAAACAAAGGACCTTTTAAAAAGCATTTTGGTGACTAAAAGGAGCACAAAAATGTTTTGCTTAAGCTGTCTAAGCAGCTTAAGCCTTTAAGCTTAATTTTTTTTTGTAAAAATATGACAGAAAGTGAAGGCTCAACTAAAACTTAATTTTGTACTAAAATGTGTAATTAGATTGGTCTAATTAGGCACATACACTCAGCCAAAGGTGGCTGAGTGCTTGTGACCCATAACACTCCCTAAACTCACCCATTTTACAGCTATACCAAACACCCCCTTAAGTAAGTGAAAATCGATTCTTAACTTAATTTTACTTAAAACTACTAATGCAGATTAAGATTAGTGACAGCAGGGTAATAAAGAAACAAGCAAACTCAATTTTTTTCAGGATTAACAAAGAATTTAAAAGACGAATAATATTGAAAATCACAAGAAACTTAACATCAACTTCAAAACTTGAATTAAACTTTTAAAACAGTAACATTACACTTAAAAAGCAAGCTGGAAACTTAAATTACAAGTTAATTAAAAATTAAATAAGAAAAGCTAATTAAAAACTAGTGTGTGGTTCGGCTTGTGTTTTCTTGAATTTATATAAGCCTCAAGTCTTCACAGCTTCTCTCCTTTGTGTTTCTTGTGTGTGTGAAGCCTCAGCAACAAATCCTAGCCCTCAGATGAGAATTGTGCTTCTTTAAAGCTCAATCCCGCCATTGATTTTGCTTCGGGTTTGGGGAGATTGCCAAGGTGGCAACTTTTAGGGTTAGTGGGTGGTGGGAAGGGGTTTAACCGGGTAAACGAGTGTGTGGGTAAAGGAATGGAGTGGCTACATGTGATGGTGGGGGGTTCTAGGAGGTTGGCGGGAATGGGGTAGAAGAGAAGCTGTTATTGGCTAGCAGGTTTTTAAAAGTTTCAAAAGCCCAAAAAGAGACCCCCAACTTCTAGTCACTTGCCACTTTTTTGTTTCTTTTCTTTTTTAGTTATAAACAAGTTCGGAAATTGGCAAAAGCAGCCCTTGTGTTTATTGAAACAAAGAATTAAAGAAAGAAAGAAACAATGGCAGAATTGGTCCCTGCCTTTTATAAAGAGAAAACATTTTGTAAATTTGCAAATTCAGTCCTTCTCTTTTTTAAAACACTTTTCCTTTATAAAACATTTTCAAAATTGACAATTTCAGTCCCTGAGGTTTTATAAAAAATTGTTTTGGGCCAGGGTCTGGGCTTGGGTTATGTATTGGGCCCAACTGGGTGTGCTTGGGCCCAATAAGGGTTTGTGGGCTTGTATTGGGCCCAATTGGGTGTGTTTGGGCCCAATAAGGTTTAGGCTTATGTTATTGGGCTTTTTAAGGCCCAATAAGGTTTGGGTGGGTTTTGTGTGTACAATGGCTGAGATTGGCTTGTTCAAGGGCTAGGATCGGGCCTTCAAAGTCTTCATAGTCTCTGTCAATTGCACACAAATGGGCTGTTGTCATTGATTGAGGGCCCATTTGGTCTTCACAGTCTTCATCAATATACTATTGGGCTTTCCCGGCCCATCAGATGGGTTGAGATTGCAACCAATAGTATTCTTCAATTACGGCTCCGGTTTTGACTGTTAATTTGTTGAGTTGACTTTGACTTTGACTTTTCTGGTCTTTGGCTTTGGATTTGGCTTGTCCTCACAGCCTTTTCCATTCCGATTCAGTTTGTCGTTTTGGCTTTGTTTTTCGTCCTTTTCTTGATATCCGTTCCTGCACAATACATTTAGCAAAACAAGCGTATCTTTGGCATTTTAAGTCCGTTTTTGGTTATTTCAGCTCTTTTTTAAAGGTAAAAGGTATGTGTATTTAAGCACATACCACCTTGCTACAAACACGACACTCTCTACTTGCTATGGTTTTCAATACTGCTACTTGCTACAGATTATCTACAACCTTCCTTTGGTTTGCTAACTCGAAAACGTGCTCTTGCTTTCGTCTTTCGCTGCATGATTACAAGTTTGCAATCAGACCCTTCTTTCTTTGCCTACATCATCAGGTATGGAGCCCCCTACTCTGATACCATTTGATAATCATCCCCTTCCCCACCCCGAACCCATGCCCTATATACACATCAAAAAGGCAAGAATGGGTTTCAATGATTTGTATATTAAAGGAAGGAAACCGAATACATACATACAATATGAACCTACTAACTATTTATAGACTAAAACAAACTGATAGATGTAAACATAAACGTGGGTACAGTGCACTACATGTATAACCACTACTCCTAGATATCCCTATTCAAATGCCATGCAAATAGGTCATCCCACTTGCTTCCATAATACTCGGTCAAATAACTACCAAGTGACTCAACCACATGCTGATCCATGACCCATATAACCTAGTCAAACTATGGACTACCCACTGACCCGTGACCCGCTGAACCGAACCATGAAGTGACCCATCAAGATTACCCAACAGTGTGGTGGTCATAAACAAAAGAATTGAGTGTGGCAAGTAGTATTTGCATAAAATGCAATGTATACATAGCTAAATCAAAAGTAAATAGAAGTTAGTCGCATAGCTCAATTATTATAAGCAAATTGCAAATTATAAAATAATATTCGAAAGTAAGTTGTAAACTTGAAAACTAAACTTTTTTAAGGGAAAAGATTACATTAAAACTCAAGAATTTGTACAAAGTCACTTGACCAATACCAATTGCTATGCGCATTATACAAATTTCCTTTTGAAAAAAAAGAACAGTTCAATGTACAAACACATATTGAAATATTTTATCTTATTTATAGTTTCAAACATACAATTGAAATATACATTAGCAGCAACAGTCAGCAGCAAGCATCATGCAGCAACATCAAGTAGTTGGCAGAAAGCTTCTGCAAGCTTTAACATCGATTTACGGTCTGAATCAATTTCATTATCTTAAGAGATTGTTTGGAAGTTATATAGCCTTTGATTCCCATGCATTCACTATCTTAGCATCCTACTTTGAGTTATCTGATTCAAACTTTCTAATACTAATCTTCTTACAATACTGTTGTATATTAGGAATAAACTTAAACAAAGGTTAGGGGGTTAAGTGTACATTGTAATTTAGATTAGGAATAGACTATAACTAGGATTAGATAAGCTTGCCTTTTAAAGGAAATGATGTTTCCTATTCTATTTATGATAGGTTTCTACCCTCTCATCTCTATAAATAGAGATGAGGGGGGATGCTAGTTTGTACATTCTTCTTTGCTCATTCGTTAATTAATACAATGTAACGTTTGGGGTCACGTGTGTGTTTTCTTTGAGTCTATATTCCGCGCTAGCTTTCAAGGTTTGTTGGACTTATTTATTCAACAAGTGGTATCAGAGCCAAGGTTACGTTGGTTTCTTGAAGCTAGGTCGACTTAAAGGTGTCCGCGGGTTTCTTGGTATTCTAAGTCTTGGTGGTTCTTGAAAAACAAGTAAGGTTTAGCTTTGTCTTAGGATTCAAGAAAAGTGATTACTTGGAGTACAAGGTATATCAAGGTTGTAGACATGAGGTGGAAAGATCGAAGCTTTATGGTATTCTAAAGGTTAGTAGATCAATCTTTACAAGAAAGCGGGGTTAACACACGGCTTGTGAGACTTGTCGGTAAAGTTGGTTAAAAAGCAACTTGACAAGGTTTGTAGCAAGGTTAAAGAAGAATGGCTAGTATGAATACTAGGTTAAACATCGAAAAGCTCGATGAGAATATTGTACAAAAGCATGGAAGTTCAAAACAAGTTGGGTTCAAACAACTTGGTCACAAACAAGTTGGGTTCAAACAACTTGGTCCTGGTGTTGAAACAGGATTCCATGGAGTACAAGATAAAAAAAAGGGATCGTGAAGCTGAGGTTTTTCAGGTTAGTAACGATGATGCTGCAGTGGCTCAAAGATGGTTGGAGGACAAGCAACCTGAAGAGAAGACAAACACGGACTGCTTGGTAAAGGAGCAGGAAAAGGTACACCTTGGTATAAAGGTGGGGGCAAACATTACGGTAACCGGAGTACCTGGTCAAGAGGGTGCAGAGGGTAATGTTGCTGAAAAGAAGAAAGTGAAGGAGTCTATGAAAGCTAATCTAGGGAAATTACTAAGGAGGTCCCCAGTTCGAGGTTCCAGCATTGGATGAAGATGCTGAGTATCGATTATGTTTAAGTGTTACTCCTAAGGTGGAAATTGTTGTATATTAGGAATAAACTTAAACAAAGGTTAGGGGGTTAAGTGTACATTGTAATTTAGATTAGAAATAGACTATAACTAGGATTAGATAAGCTTGCCTTTTAAAGGAAATGATGTTTACTACTCTATTTATGATAGGTTTCTACCCCCTCATCTCTATAAATAGAGATGATGGGGGATGCTAGTTTGTACATTCTTCTTTGCTCATTCGTTAATTAATACAATGTAACGTTTGGGGTCACGTGTGTGTTTTCTTTGAGTCTATATTCCGCGTTAGCTTTCAAGGTTTGTTGGACTTATTTATTCAACAAATACGACTTACTCTTGTTTGCAACTAAATCATTCTTGAGGGAGAGTATGGAAGGTTTATTTTCTTTCACCTTGGCTGATGCACATATAATTTTGATTCAGTCTTTCCCAATGCATGTAGTTGTCTTAAAAGATCACCAACACCTGTGCATACAGATTATAACTTAGGTTATCCAGTTATAAAGTCAAATGTATTTCTCAGTGCGGTTCCCCATTAAAAAGTTCACATTTGCGCAGAACATATGACACATAAAGTCATGCGAAAATGTATATAATTCAAAGAACTTGTGCAATGTTGCTTACTTGCCAAAGGAGTTCTCGAAGACATAATCTTTTTCTGTTTCGTACATTCGTGTACCAACAGCTTCTTCAAGCATGAATAATATTTCAGGAGGTTCCACGTTTATTACCATAGTGATACGCCCTTTGCATTATCACAAATGCAGATTGTTTACATTTAACCGCACTTAGTGGCAATGATTTTGCGCTAATTTTCATTGGCTACGTGTCCATTAATCAAGTACTTGCTCAGCCCATCAACCACTATCCGTTACATAAAAAAAATAAGTACTTATGAGAAAGAAACTGATTTTATTTTACCCGTTATAACCAACATGCTTTTCTGATAATGCAAGGGCATATTAGACATTAAGCCTTAAAAACCCACAAAAAAAAAAACAAACAGATAACCACAAAAAACCAAAAACAAAAAAAACAAAAAAAAAAAATATTAAAAAAAAAAAATTAATAAATAAAAAATACTATTTAAAATTTATATATATTATTAAATTAATATATTAAAAAAAAAAAAAAATAAAAAAAAAAAAAAAAAAAAAAGGGGTGGGGGGGGGGGGCCCTAATAGAGAGGTTGGGGGGGGGGTGTGTGGAAGTTTTATTTTATTAGATAGCAATATGATTAGTATAAAACTTAAATGGTCTAACGATAGATTTAATTTACATAAATTATAATTTAGTACATTAAAATATAGTAATATTTATAATATTAAATAATGAATTGATAAATTATAAACATAATTGTAAATAAACAATATGTACCGACTAACATGGTTGAAAATTAAATCCAATAACGTAAAAGAATCTGATTAGGTCAAATCTCACATTCCATGTAATTAAATCGGAAAAATCTTAATGTGAAAATAAAACTTCCTTTTTGGGGATTGGACTATCGGAACCAACAATAAGATCATTAAGCAAAAAAAATGATATCTCACTGACTCACTTCATATTGGACACCGCTTCATGTGAGAAAACTCTTATAGAGCAGGTGTAGGTAGATTTATGGTTTTAGACTTTGTAGAGGTGTTAGTTTTTTAATTGGGTATATTTTGACATACAAGTCGATTAGATCAAGAGTGTTGATTGGTGAATTCCAACTTCTTTTGTACAAGCTGCATGGACATTCCAATTGCATACTTGTCGGGTAAACTATTCTTCAGAAGTTCCCCCATCAGCTTTGCTGCCTGATTATTTGGCCAACCTTCATATCAATGAATTAAAATTCATTACACATGATTAGAGGTCGTAATTTTGTACCATTTATGTACTAATATCATACATGTCAAAAGTATAAAATCCCGATAATTGATAGAAATATAAAATGGTTAAATTGTGAAGAAAAGTAGCTCTAAATGTATTAAATCATCATCTTAATGTAGATTATAGGGTTTAATTTTAAAATAAAGTAAAAGTGAGGTAAACCTGATTGAAAACGCCCACTTAAAATAAGTCTGGTAATCATAAGTTTTGTTGATTTATCGGTAACGATTTCATCATGTTTCAGTCCAAAAAATCGAGTGAGCATGGTTATGTACTTTGTGTTTGTTACTAACCTTTCCAGCATTTGTTACCGTGTGAAAAGAGTAGTTATGACTTATTAAACATATTTTCCTTTGCAAGGCGAAAGATCCCTGCTTTTCCGCTTGCATTTACCTGGAGGTGATAAAGTCGAGTGAATATGGAATGCCTCTTGAGTAGGTTATAAACTTAGTTTTTATGTGTTCAAGAAAGAAACTTGGCCATTGATGAAATCTTCATTTTTGTCAGCAAATATATGTCAGGCCATAATACTCTCTAAGGTGGACCTAGATCAGAAGATTAGAAATAAACAGTAAACACTATGAAGTTGCAGATTTAAAAAGCTAAGGCCTGATAATGATATGGTATAAACTGAAAGGGCTAAATATATAGCGTATAATTTACAGCTTTATGGCTCAACACAGTGACAAAGCCAAGATTTGATTCCGGGTGGGCCACACTTGCATAATAAAACTATGAGGTTTCTATACAGTATAAGCTACTTTTGATAGAAAATTGGATTACAAATGTAGCGAAATGTATGCTAAAATTGATTTGTAGCATCTAACAATTGGTTATGCATTTATATACTGTAAAATAAAAACCACATGTTTGAATGAATAAAACATCATAATAAATGTGTTATGCATTAGACTACATGTGTATGCATCTTTAAAGCTTTTAAGTTTATGAGAATTAGGTGGGCCAATTATATATAAATGGACCAAATTTAAATTAACAGTGTGTAATACTACCTCCGTCTCACATTAAGTGTCCACTTGACTTTTTCAAAGTCTTTTTTCTTCAACTTTGACCTTAATGATTTCTTCTTATGTTATATGATACTTGATGCAAGATATATGAATGGATAGAGTTTTGAATATATTTTTCGTTGGTAGAATTTTTGTCCAATATTATATAACACAAACAAAAATATTTATGGTCAAAGTTGAGGAAAAAAGACTTAAAAGATTCCACTGTGGACACTTAATATGGGACGGAGGGAGTATCTAGCAACTCGAAGAACTTTGAGGTGGGCTTTGGCCAACCCAAACCTAAGTGTAGCTCCGTCCCTAGCTCAACATATCTTTGAAGTTGTAGCTTTAGAGAATATACCAACTTTCTCATACCTTTATGGCTCAATATATTGTTGGATAATTAATAACACAAATCAACGGGAGGCCTTCCTACCATCCTTAGATAAGTTGCTGTTGTGATAGTTCATTTCAGTGGGTTGTAGGCACACAAGTTGACAACTTTAACTTTTCATGTTTAACTTTTTCTTAAAAAACTTAGCCATTTGACATATTACAAATATAACCCAAATCGACCCATAAAAAAGTAGTCCCTGATTGGCCCAGCCCAATGCAATTTCAAACCATATAAAAAATTACCTACTTTGAACCCGACCGTATCGACCCCAGTACCTATCACGTCTTTTCTGCCACTTTTACTTATAAGTTATGATGCAATCAGAAAGTCAAGCATATACAGGCGCGATACCTGTGACAGCGTAGAAATAGCTTTACCCAAATATTGTTGATCATCCAGCTTGATTGTCTGCAAGACAAACATAAAAGCCCATGGTATAGATAATGTACTCAAATACTATATTAATGCAAATGCCAAAATGCGAATGGAAAACACAAATTCCGCCAATGAATGAAAAATGACCTCTTCTCTGAAGTTCACATCATAGTTCTTGTCCTTTGCAGATAATTTAGTTGCAACAACATCTATTCTGCTGGCAACACATTTGAAACTATATACACATATTTTTGCAACCAACAAAAACGTGTATAATGTTATTACTAAAAATGAGTGTCTTTTAATTAGTCACCTTTGGTACTGGTTCAGACCAACTAAAAAAGAGTGTCTTTTAATTAGTCAGCTTGTTTTAACATGATAAACCCTATGGTACTTGTTCAGACCAACATTATACATGTGTGTAGTGCACTACTCAACAAATTTTTATTAAAACAAAATAATGATCTTGAATCTCAATTCAAGATTTAAATAATCTCTCACAAACAAATCAAAATAGCTTGATCTTAATCAAGAACTGAAAACCAAATCACCACTAATCAGGTGTGATTCAATCACCTAATTAGTGATTGTTCTATTACAAAGAATGAACAACAAGATCAAATACAGGTTTCTAGAGAGAGAAAAAAGGAGTGTATAATCTTTAAGAGAGAGAAGCGATTTAGGGTTATGAGAATCATAACCCTTCCTTGAGCTTATATACCCAGCTGAGAATTCCAACTTGACAACACTGGCCCTTCAACTTTAAGTGACTTAAACCTTGAGCCAAAAGTAACTCAAAATAGAAAACAACAATGACAGAATTAGTCCCTGAAGTATAAGAAGAATAAGATTATTCTCAACACCCTCCCTTAATCTTATTCTGAAACATATCAATTAAACCCAACTTATAATACAATAAGTTGTTTTGTTTTGTATCCAATCCTTTAGTTAGAATATCTGCAATTTGATTTGTGGTATCTATTTTCTCAGTCTTAAGATGTTTAGTTCTTTCATAGAAAATAGGATTGGCAGCAATCTTAATTGCTGAACTGTTATCACAAAATACTTTGACTGGAAATAGATTACTGCAGTCTAAATCTTTTAAAATTTTCAAAACCCAAATGACTTTAGAAGTCACAGAAGCTAGAGCTCTATACTCAGCTTCTGTAGAAGATTTAGATATAGTACTTTGTTTCTTACTCTTCCAGGAAACAATAGAATTAATCATAAAAACACAGTATCCAGTAACAGACCTTCTTGTGTCAGTACATCTTGCCCAATCAGCATTTGTATATGCTTTTAAAACATTAATAGAAGTAGAAGTCTTAATCACATTAACACCCTTACCTAGACAGCCTTTTAAGTACATGATAACTTTTAAAGCAGTTTTCATGTGACTTTTAAGAGGACTAAGCATAAACTGACTAAGGCATGACATAGTGTAAGCAATATCAGGTCTTGTAGTGGTCAAATATATCAATTTACCAATCAGTTTTTGGTAATCAGTAACATTATCAAGCAAAGGATCATCATCCTTAGGTTTACTAGACAAAAAGATATTAGGTTGCATAGGTATATAAGAAGGCTTACTAGCCAACAACCCAAATTCATCAATAAGCTCAAGACTGTATTTTCTTTGATTTAAACAAACACCAGTTGGAGTTTCTAAAACTTCAATTCCCAAGAAATATTTTAATTTTCCCAAATCTTTGATCATGAATTTAGTTTTAAGAAACTGTTTGAACTTATTGATTTCATGCGGATTATTACCAGTGATAATAATATCATCTACATAAACAAGTAAAGCAATAAAAACATCACCAAACTTCTTAGTAAACAAACTATAATCACTTTTATCCTGCACAAAACCACATTCAATAAGAGCAGAAGTAAGCTTAGCATTCCACTGTCTAGGAGCCTGCTTTAACCTATATAATGACTTATTTAGCTTACACAGCCTAGTTTCATCTTTAGGAAAGTAACCAGGAGGCAAAGACATATACACAGTTTCATTTAAATCACCATATAAGAAAGCATTGTTAACATCCATTTGATAAAAATTCCAACCATTTTGAACAGCAAGATTAACCAGGTACCTTATAGTAACAATTTTAACCACAGGAGAGAAGGTTTCATCAAAATTAATTCCCTCCCTTTGATTGAAACCTTTGGCCACTAGCCTAGCTTTATATCTTTCTATCCCCCCATCAGATTTATACTTGATTTTCCATACCCACTTAGAACCTATAGCTTTCCTACCTTTAGGAAGCTCAACTAAATCCCAAGTGTTATTTCTGTAAAGGGTATCCATTTCAGAATTCATGGCCTCAATCCAAGGCTAATGTTTGACAGCCTCCTTAAAGCTCTTTGGTTCAAAACTTTTATTTAAAACAGAAGTGAAACAATAGTTATCTTTTAAAAGATGTGTTTAATTAACATATTTTTCTAAACCATACTTAACTTTAGACTCAACAACAAAGTTATTATAATTTCTTGGAAAAATAGAAGGTCTGGAAGACCTTCTTAAGTTGTGAGTTCTATAAATATCTTGATCATTCATCCTCACTAGCAGCTGCATCTGATCCTAGAGAATGCCTTCCTTTATTCTCATTATGAGTATCAGAAGTACTACCAGAGTGAGAAGAAGGAGTGCCATACCCATTAGGGCTAGGGTCACTTTTCTCATCATCATAGGGTATTTCAGAATGATCAATGGAACCATCCAAATTAAAGAAATCCTCATTATTTAGTCCTGGAACAGATTGTTCATTAGACATATCAAGTTTTTGTTTAAAAGGAAAGATATCCGTAAAAAACTTAACATCTCTAGAAAAAACTTTTTGTTTTTGATCCAGATTAAACAATTTGTATCCCTTTTTATAATTTGAATATCCTATTCAGACACATTTTTCAGATCTGGAACCAAATTTATCACTATTATTTAAAATAGTGGCATACGCAAGACATCCAAAAGACCTTAAGTGTTTTAGAGAAGGTAGTTTTTTATAAATGAGCTCAAAAGGAGACTTTCCATTCAGCACATAGGAGTGTAATCTGTTAATTAGATAAGTAGCAGTTAGAATGCATTCAGTCTATATATTAAGAGGCAACCCTCCTGAAACAAAAGAGCCCTAGCAACATTCAACAAGTGTCTGTGCTTTCTCTCAACAATCTCATTTTGTTGAGGAGTGTAACTACATGAAGTCTGATGTAAGATGCCATGACTTTCACAAAAGCTCGTAAGCTTATGATTTACAAACTCAGTTCCATTATCACTTCTGAAAATCTTAATGTTTTTATTAAATTGAGTGTGAATGATGTTGTAAAAACAATGATGTTATCAAAAACTTCAGTTTTATTTTTTAAAAGAAATACCCAAACAACTCTTGAAAAATCATATACAATAGTTAGAAAATATTTAAAACCATCTCTGCTAGTCACCTTGTATGGTCCTCATAGATCCAGGTGAACAAGTTCACCTAATTCTGTGGATACATGATCACTAAGAGGAAATGGTTCCCTAGTCTGTTTAGCCCTTTGACAAGTTTCACACATTACACCAGACTTATCATTCTCAAACAACAAGTTAGGTCTTAACACATTTAGAACTTGGTCTGCAGGATGACCAAGTCTACAATGGCAGGTATACATAGACAAAAAACAAACATTATTAATATAAGAACTCTTAAGTTCACTACCTAGATTTCCATCAAAGTAATATAAACCACCAAATTGTCTACCAGTCCCCAGAACTTTCCCTGCTTTCAAATCCTGATTTAAGATATAACACTTAAGCTCATCAAATGCAAAGACTAATTTGTTATCCCTAGCAACTTTATGAACAGACATCAAGCTAACACAATACTCAGGAACCACCAACACATCAAACAATGTCAAATAATCAGTTAAAGGCATATTCCTAATTTTAGTAATAAAAGCCTCTGTACCATTAGGGTGAGAAACTTTATTTTTTAAATAAGAAATATCAATGACATTTACAAGAAATTTATCAGTAAAGGTAATGTGTTGATTCGCCCTAGAATCTGTGATAACTCCCATGGTTTCAAGCTTAGTATGAACCATACTATTAGAACAAAAAAACTTTTCAAAGTTTTTGTTAAACAAATGACTTTTATTCAAAACTGTACCTGCCATATTGGCATGTACACCTTTTCCATTAACTGAATTTTCTTTGATAAGAGATATTAGAGTAGACAATTGTTCATCTGAAAAACCATAAGAAAAACTAGTTCTAACAACATTGTTAGAAACATTTTTTCCTTTAAAATTTTGCCCAGCTTTCTTTTTACCAAAATCAGGAGGATAACCAATGGTTTTAAAACATCTATCAATGGTATGACCATTGAAACCACAGTTTTCACAGATCAAATTAGAACCCCCAACAGTTCTTCTACTCCTATTATCATTAGGTCTGACAATACTAGAAGGTCTTTGGAAATTATTAAAGACTTGAGATCTCTGAAAATTCCCTCTATTAGGAACAGTAGCAGAGAATGCAGATGTATGAGATCTCTAAGATGACTTAGAGATATTACCATAAGCAACCCTATGGGATTCCTCACTGGATATAATGACATATGCACTTCTGACATCAGGTAGGACCTCTCTAGACAAAATAGAGCTTCTAATTTGCATATAGTGATCATCAAGACCCATAAAGAATTGCATTAAATTCATGAGTTGATTGTGTTTTTTAAAATCATCAGCAACATGACAAGTACACCTAGGCAACTCTATTAAAGCATCAAATTGTTTCCATAGAGCATTCAACTTATGGTAATAATCAGCAATATAAGATCAATTTTGACTGAAGGTGTGAATTTTATGATGCATGCTAAAAGTCATAGATGCATCTACTTTTTCTTTAAGTTCATCCCAAACATGTTTAGCCCTTTTTGAAAAAATCGGACCAAGAAAGAGTTCCTCAGAAATAGAGTTTAAAATCCACCTCAAAACCATAACATTGACCCTATCCGATTTTCTCCCTAAAACTTCATTTGTATTAGACCTTCTACAAGAACCATCAATAAATCCAGTTTTATTTTTACCCTCTAATGCAAGTAACATAGCACAAGACCAAACTTGATAGTTCTCATTCCCTTTTAATTTCACAGAGACAACATTTATGGCCACATAATCATTGGGATGCAAGTGTAAAGGGTGGCTAACATCAACTTTACTGATTAAGGTAACATTATCATCATCACCCCCAACATCATATTCACCATTAGAATAACCATGAAGATACATGATTACAAATAATAATGAAATAGAAAACAAGAAATAAAAATAACAAGTTTAAAAAGTTCCCAAGCTTCCTTGCCACTTAAGTGGTAGGTCAAGGGTAGCTAAACTTGATCTTGAAACAATCAATTAAAGAGAAAGAGTGTAAGAGGTGTTACAAAGCACACAATCAGCAATAACAGCTGAAGACCTTCTTACTATCCTTTAATTCACTTAGTCAAAGAATAACAAGAACCCCAGAACCTTTAATTCCAAAATACCAAACCCTAATTTCAACATTAGGGTTTTTTTCCTCAACAATACCAGAAACCAATCAAGAATACCAGCAGATCAACTAACAGCAGTCAATTGAACCCAAGAAGCCTTCAAAGATCAAAAGCCCCAAATTTCCCAAACCTTAATTTTCTAAAAAATAAGGCGATTTCAAGAAAATGTTTACCTTACCAAAGATATATCAATTAACAATCGTTAACTGATCAAAACCACTTGAATTGATAAAACCCTAGTTTTTAAAATCAGAACCAGAAGGAAAACCTGGCTCTGATACCATGAACAAATTTGTATTAAAACAGAATAATGATCTTGAATCTCAATTCAAGATTTAAACAATCTCTCACAAACAAATCAAAATAGCTTGATCTTAATCAAGAACTCATATCCAAATCACCACTGCTAATCAGGTGTGATTCAATCACCTAATTAGTGATTGTTCTATTACAAAGAATGAACAACAAGATCAAATACAAGTTTCTAGAAAGAGAAAAAAGGAGCGTATAATATTTTAGAGAGAGAATCGATTTAGGGTTATGAGAAATCATAACCCTGCCTTAAGCTTATATACCCAGCTGAGAATACAAAACAACAATGATAGAATTAGTCCTTGAAGTATAAGAAGAATAAGATTATTCTTACAACTACACTGATAAACATCGATACTAAGTTAGGTAAAGCTTAAGCACTTTTAGGCTAAAAAAAGACGCAATTGTATTTGACAAATTAGATACACTAAGTTACCATTTTGACATGTTTCCTAAACTGTATTACATGTTTATTTTTTCCTAGTTAATGTGAAGTTTTAGGATTTGCTTGCAAAGAGAAGTCTAGGATCAAAGTTGCAAGACACTGATCTTTTATTCCAACTTACATAAACAGAAAGTCCATCTAAACTCAGTTGCTTAGAAAATGTGGAATGATGTTCTTATAAATTATGTTGCTCACATTTAAGCAAAATCCGTTTTGGTCAGTCCATATCACAATCAAATTGCTCGAGTTAAGAAGAGATTTATGCATAAACTTTAATTTGTTAGATATCAAACACTAACCTTTAGAGTCTGATCCCAAATGCGCCTTGATTGCAAAGGTTGCTGCATAAAGATGAAATAAATCAAGAGATCAAACGAAAGTATAGAAGTTATTCACGAAAAAGCGGATTCGATTCTGCCAACCCTGTGAGATCCAAGATCAAGCTGTATAAAAGCGGGTTTCATCCAAGACAAAAATATCAGCTAAAGTAGAAATATGGTTCATTTTAACTATAAAGAGTCAACTATCATGCAATTTGTTTTGAGAAATCTACCTTAATAGGCTGAGTGAATTTTCTTGCTGCAAATATCGTGAAAAGTACCACCCACACGCCAAGCAGTCTGACTTTTACTCCATCGTTCACTAAACCACTCTAGTCTAGAAAAGAAAAAAATACAACATAAGTGATTTTATGAATTGCATGTTGGTTAACTTTTGAAAAAATACAACATAAGTGATTTTATGAATTGCATGTTGGTTAACTTTTAAACTGATTTCTTTAAAGCTAAACTCTAATTTACTCGATCGGCCCATTACATGTACAAGTTGGTTAAAGTTATCACCTCTACTCATGATTAAAGTCGAAAATAAGAACTAACCTCATAAAATCCATTACTAAAAGGGTATCTAAAAAAGATATCAAGTTAACATTTTATTTGTTCCTTTTTAATTATTGTATCTTTCACGTACATTTGAATAATTTGAAGACTTTTTTTTTCTCGTTTGCGGGAATTGGACAATTATAATGGAAGCACAAATACAACCATTATCATTGCAATAGCTTGTCTAAATATCAGTACACACACCTAGCCCACCCTGCACCGCATTATGAAGAATGACATGTATACATTATAAGTACTCCAAATTTCATTGATTATATTTTTCAAACTATCCTAAATTTCCTGATTTTTAAATTTTGAAAACCATTGATATCTTGTTTCAAGAATGAGACTGATTTCATGCTTCATAACATAAAAAATTCATTATATTAAGAAAACCATTGATACCGTTTCATAAAATTAAGAAAACCGTTGATATCTAAAGACATACATGGTTTAATAACATTAGGAATGAAGCTGATTTCATGGTTTCATAACATTAACACATAACCTATGGCCATTAAAATAACATATTAAGTTATAACATATCAAATTAATTTAACTGAGAAAGGTATTGATGTTCCACTACATAACTGAGAAAGAAACATGGAATTGCCTTCGATTATGATATAATGGCTTACCGATCTGTAGATTGAAGAAAACATGTTTCATTCTTATAATTGATTAATTAGATTGGGGATTTTTGATTTGTGGGTTTTTGTGGATGATTCATACGACGAATGATTAGATTGGGCATCATTCTTTGTTTGTTAATGAATTTACATCTTTTTTTCTTCACATATCTTGCCTTAGAAATTGAATTTAGGGGATAAGATGTTAATGGTTAGGTTGAAGACTTTATTTGTGAAAATTAAATGACCAGATTGTAGTTTCAATGTCATCCCTTGATTATTAAATCTTTTCGTGTCATTGTTTGATAATTTTGGGCCAAGATCACATTTACAAAACTCTCTTTTATATAGGTTATAGATTTTTTTAGAGTTAATTACATAAATCGTTCTGTGATTGACACATAATTGTACATTTAGTCTTAAAAATATTTAATTAAAGCAGTAGTCTTTGTGGTTGTTCAAATTTTGTGGTTATTCAAAATGGGTTGACCGGTCATTTGACCTAATTGTCGTCCAGTTGCACCGTTAAGTAGCAAGAACATCAGGGGCATTTTTGTCAGTTCGCTCGAATTAAACCCACCTAACTTAAAAGAGTTGACTAATACTTTGAGTTTTATTACATTCCTTGTCCCTCCATCCTCACTTCACTCTTACACATGCAATCCTTATGGTTATTCTTCCTCGATTAATCATGGTTTCTCATAGCTTTGATTGGAATGTTCGTAAAGAAGGCTCAAACTATGATCCACTAACACAATACGGTAAGAACATTATGTACTTTTGTGTTTCCTTAATTTTTTTCGTGGCCTAAATAAGATACAATTGTTGTTAATGTTATTGGGTTTTAATTGCAGGTGGTCACCAAAAGTTAATTTCCTTTGAAATCCACCGTGGTGGGTGCTTTACACCAACACCTAGCTGGTCTTATGTTGGTGGACATGTCTCATATGTTGATGTTGTTCATATGGATGAGTTTTGTTTACATGAACTTAAAGAAATGGTGGTTAAACTGGGTTATGATGTAGCAAACTTAATGTACTACCATTTCTTGAGACCAATATTAAGCCTAGATTATGGTCTGCACCCTTTGACTGTTGATGCTAAAGTGTTAGAGTAGCAAAGTATGTTAAGGATAATAAGATCATTTTAGTGTATGTTGAACATGGAAGTACTAATGTGAAAACTATCTTTGCTACACCTAAGAAATGGATTGCAATAAAAGTTGATAATCAGTTAAGAAGGGCTCCTATAGAAATTGATAGCATTCCTGATGTGATTAAGAACTTAATACCTATGTGTTCTAGAAATTTGACAAAAGAGTGCGAAGAGGTAACCTCTATGGCATTAAGCATTGGTGAAGTAATGAAAAGTTTGAGTAAAAAACTGCCTGCTAGTTATGATAAAAGACCAATGTAGAAGAGACCAGTCCCTTTAATGATCTTGATGAGATACTAGGTGACTAAACACTGGGAAAGAGATAATAGTTCATGTAGATTGTTGGGTGCAAACCCAGTCTCACATCGGTAAAATAAGTAAATAAATGCATGCATATAATCTTGATGGGCTACTCCATCTATCACCAATTGGTTTTAGATTGGTAACCCCATGTAGGCTTATATGTCGGGCATGTCTGGCTTAGTAGCGATTCCTAACAAATGGTATCAGAGCTACGGTTGAGCCTCGATATGTGTGGTGCAGGTGACGCAACCCTAAGTTAATCCCTATCCAATGATAGGTCAGGTAGAGCAGATCATTCCGTTCAGATAGAGTGGGGCAGGTTGTCTATCCGGTGATAGCTCAGGTGGAGCATATCACGTCGTTCAGATAGAGTGAGGCAGGTTGTCTAGCGACTCTAGAACATGTTGCATGAGGATGTCATTCAGTTAGAGCGGGGCAGGTAGCTCAGTGGCTTTAGAACAGGTTGCATCCAGTATCGTTGGAGGGGAGGCCCATACCTAATCCCACATCGGTAAAATAAGTAAATAAATGCCTGCATATAAGCTTGATTGGCTAAGCCATATATCACTTGGTAACCCCATGTGGGTTTATATGTTGGGCATGTCTGGCTCAGTAGCGATTCCTAACAATGTAGATAACAGTTTTTCATTTAAGAATGAATGTGGTTGATTGTGATATGCTATATGAGACAGAAGGGTTGGTCCAATGGGAAATTTTAAATAAGTGGAGGTGGATAGGGATAATGAAACAGAAGAAGAGAGTTACGAGAGCGACACAAGAGGATTTGGATTATGATCCAAAGGATGATGATGAGCATATACTTGAAGATGTTCTTGTAAGTATGAATAATTTTAATTTCTGCCTGGACACAAAACATGATTTAAGTATAGTTGTTGTTGAGGTTCATGAACATGATCTAGATGTCATTAATTATGACTCATTTGGCAGTGACTTAAATAATGGAATTGATCATGAGAGGAGAAAACAACTTAGGGAATTAAGAAGAATAGGCAAGGCAAATAAACAGGGTCCCAATAAGTATTACTTCTACTTAGGTCGACAATTTGCTCATAAGGAAATTATGAAGGGAAGAATTAAGAAACATTCAGTTGAAACTAGGAGAAAACTATTTGGTAAAAATGATCAAGAAAGGATAAGAGTTAGACGTGAATGGACAACACCAACCTTGGTCAGTTTTGATGGCAGAGATAGTGCTATAGGCAAAAACCGTCCTTATGTTTTGTCTGAATCGCAGGTGCAGTTTTTATAACTCTAAAAGTGCATGAATAGTCTTTGTGAGGAACTCTCGCTTTACTTTTTGTCACGGGCAAAAGTGAAATGAATGAGTTGAAACTGAGTATTTTAAGTACGCTAGGTATCTTTAGAAGTGTATTCACGCTTTAAGGCAGTCATGAAGATGAAAAGGACAACGACCTGAGGCGCGGTTTTGAACCTTACATATTTTTTAGAAATGCACGTGTGTAAAAGATGGATAAAAATGAAGAAAAAAGTGCATCCTAAGAGATGTGTTGTCGATGGCTAGAAGGGGTCGTGTGGACCGAAAACGCCAACCTATGGCGCGAACCCGACAGAGGAACTGGCGCTAGCCCATGCCTTCCGCATTGTGTGTGAGTAATCTATTTGTGTTTTATTGTATTATATATGGGCAAGAATATGTCCTATAACACGAGTGATGGTGGGATGTTTTTGTTTGAGTTATAGGTTATGAGTTATAACTTATAAGATTAAAATGCTAAAATGACAACATTTTTTCCTATAACACGAGGCTGATAACACTAGGTACCGCGAGGTTGTTATTTAAGATTTATTTAACACCAAAACTATATATTATACATAATACTAAATGTCGTTCAAAAACGACAACATTTCGTTGTTGTATTGACAACGTTTTAATAATTAGCAAAAAAGGGACGACCCAATAAAGCCCAGCCAAACAAAAAAACTAGTTACATTTTTTTTACAAAAGAGCCTCTCAAGTTTCTACTATTTACAATTTTTTTATAATACAAACTTTATTTATCAAATATCAAACAAATATGTAACGATATTTTAAATGAAAAATATACCGACATAAAGACTCTGGATTACGAACAAACGAGCTCAATATTGATATGTTTCATATGTGCGTACGATTTTATAAAAAAATTTGAAGTTTAAAATATGTTTTTAGCAGGGACGGAGCTTGAAAGACTTTGTCGGAGGGGCCGAAATAATGTTATCTCATTTTGGAGGGGCGAAACTTAAAATTTGTTCCAATACCAATTTAATTACTAGATAAAAAGCATTAAACCTATATATAAAGTCTAAATTTTGGGGGGGCCCAAACCCCTTCTTGCCCCTATAATGCTCCGTCCATGGTTTTTAGAAAGAAAAAAAAGAAAAAGAAAACTTTTAAAACACATCATTAACCTACATAATAATTTTTAAAAATACTCTTAATGAAAAAAATTTCTATTTAAAATTTTATTGTTACGTTGACGTCTTAACGTTTGCCAAGAATCTCAGCACGAATTGAGTACATCCTCGTTTACCGATGCTCGATGATTCAACTATCAATTATCTTCGAAAATCAAATAAAAATAGCCCCGCCGCAACGCGTGGAACCATTCTTTCTAGTTTAATAGTTGTAGCATGCATACATCAAGGCAACGTCACGCCTGACATCACAACGACCACATTTATTCCTTACAAACCCATTCTCTTTGACATCAAACCAATTAGCCTAAAGACATTGATCATTCGCGCGCCACGACCACCACTTGCTTCCCGACGTTTTTTCCAGAAAACAGACCAACCAAAGCCGCAGGTGCATTCTCGAGCCCTTCTACAATGTCTTCTATGTAGTTTATCGTGCCATTTTTAATTAGGGGTATAATCATTTCTAGATACTTTGGGTACTTGTGATAGTGATCAGAAACAATGAACCCTTGCATGTGCACACGTTTTGTTATCAGGGTCAAAAGGTTGCGCACCCCCTCCCCTTCCTCCAAATTGTATTGTGAGATCATCCCGCAAACTGAAATTCGTCCATTTAGTCTCATGTTCAAGAGTACTGCTTCCAACATCTTTCCTCCAACGTTCTCAAAGTAAATATCGATTCCTTCGGGAAAGTACCTGAAACATAAAAAGAACCATCTTAAAAAACTAGAGATGTTAAATCAAACATATTTATATGGAAACAAGTCGCTTTTATCGTATTCTATGGATGGATAATGGGTCAAAATGGTCAAATGCTACAAAAAAAATATTGAACGAGTCAAATGGATCAAATGGTTAAACATGATAAAATTTGCCTAACGTGTAATAAAAAACTTGCATAGTTGCAGCCTCATAATAATCTCATTTTTTTATATAAAATTGGACCAAAAAACTGGATGACAGGTCGACCCAACCTGACCCGTTTTGAACCACACTAAAAACTACTCATATTTTGACATAAACCCGTTTTGACCCATTACTGAACCCACGTGTTTATCTGATCCTACAAATAACTAATCTGATAATGATTCTGCTTTATTTTGAAATATAACTATGCTTTAAACAAACCTCTTTAGAGCCGCATCCAGATCTTGCTCTTCCTTGTAATTAAAAGCTTCATCAAATCCAAATTTGTTCTTCAGCAAATCAACCTTGGGTGATAAAGCACACAAAAAAACGATAATTTTCAAGTTTGAAACATTAGGACGAAATACTTAAGGTGTCTGTGTCATACAGCGCCAAGCAGAAAACGGAATCATAATCTAACGTAACTAATTTTTATTGTGGAGATAAATTTAAAATAAGCCCATTAATCATATAAGTATAAAGTACGTTAAAATGTCAAAACAGCGAACCTTTTCTTTCGTACCAGCACTCCCAACAACATAGCAACCTGACAACTTAGCAAACTGTCCAACCAGCTGCCCGACTGCACCAGAAGCAGCCGAAACAAAGACATATTCTCCTTTCTTTGGAGTACAGATATCATAAAAACCAATATAAGCGGTCATACCCGGCATACCTAGATAAGCATTAAAAGATTAAAAATCAGAAGTGTCAGTGTATGTGTGTGTCTATGTGACGTGTTCTCCAGCTGCACGGCCTAAACGGGGGCATTATTAGACTCGCCTACTATTAAAGCTCGTTGTGTATTTTACAAGTTTATAGAACGACCAAAAACACTTTAAACAGAAATGATACCAAGAATTCCAGTATAATAAGAAAGAGGCACATCGGTATGTTCAATCTTTAATAGACCCTCAGGAGCATTGATAATGCTGTATTCCTCCCATCCTGTAGATCCCCAAATTAAGTCGCCTCTCTTAAAGTTTGCGTGCCCAGATTCAAGAACCTTAGCTACTCCATATCCTGTTAGGGGCTGCAAGGTGGTAAAGATTAGATCAACATTGCTGACACGTTGTTTTAAATCTGATCCTACAAATAACTAATCTGATAATGATTCTGCTTTATTTTGAAATATAACATGCTTTAAACAAACCTCTCTAGAGCCGATCCAGATTCTTGCTCTCCTTGTAATTTAAAAGCTTCATCAAATCCAAATTTGTTCTTCAGCAAATCAACCTTGGGTGATAAAGCACACATAAAAACGATTCAATACGAAAGAAAATAATAACTTTCAAGTCTGGAACATTAGGGTGAAATACTTAAGGCGTCTGTGATATACAGCAGCAAGCAGAAAATGGAATCATAAGCTAACGTAACTAATTTTTATAGCGGAGATAAATTAACATAAGCCCAATAATCATATTAGTATAAAGTATGCTAAAATGTCGAAAGCACGAACCTTTTCTTTCGTACCAGCACTCCCAACAACATAGCATCCTGACAACTTAGCAAACTGCCCAACCAGCTGCCCGACTGCACCAGAAGCAGCCGAAACAAAGACATATTCTCCTTTCTTGGAGTACAATACATACAAAACCAATATAAGCGGTCCAGTGACCCTAGAGCATACCTAATAGAAGCATTAAAAGATTAAAAATCAGAAGTGTCAGTGTATGTGTGTGTCTATGTGACGTGTTCTCCAGCTGCACGGCCTAAACGGGGGCATTATTAGACTCGCCTACTATTAAAGCTCGTTGTGTATTTTACAAGTTTATAGAACGACCAAAAACACTTTAAACAGAAATGATACCAAGAATTCCAGTATAATAAGAAAGAGGCACATCGGTATGTTCAATCTTGAATAGACCCTCAGGAGCATTGATAATGCTGTATTCCTCCCATACTGTAAATCCCCAAATTAAGTCGCCTCTCTTAAAGTTTGCGTGCCCAGATTCAAGAACCTTAGCTACTCCATATCCTGTTAGGGGCTGCAAGGTGGTAAAGATTAGATCAAAATCGCAATTAACTCATTTGACCAAACGTCAAAACATAATTATCTCTAACTTTGTAACAAAAGTAGTAGTGAATACTCGTAATTCATATACTATGCTATTAACAAGACTAAAAGCACCTCCCAATTGTAAAACAGAAGTAGACACAACTCAAAACATGACCCGTTATTGCTAACCTCAAGTGATCCAAAGCAATTATAAACGTTCATTGTTTTAACATTTTTTTTATATGATAATAGAGTTCTTTGCCATTCATTAGCTTTCCAGGGGGTTGATTGACACACACTCATTTTTTATTCGCACACTCCAATGTACAAACTATCAAAGCAGCATTCAATAAATGTACAACAGTTTATAGCTCAGGATAGATAGAGTGTGCAACTAAAAAAGAAGAGTGTGTAAATCATTAGCTTTCTATTATGTGTTTTAGCCATTTGACCTTTTGAGTGCCGACTGGCCATTCCCCAAGTACCTAGCCCGGAGTCCCATACAATGAGCACATGTTAGTGGAGTTGGGATTGAACCGAGACCTTTACTGATACTAAATTCGACTGACTAGTTATTTAGGTGTACAAACATTCTTTTATGGTCATCTACAACAACAATGATTCTGATTATTAAAGATATTTCTTTGAAAACCCATTGTCAAACCTCACAAGCATCAACTTTGGGCAAGCCTCGGGAGACGTGCTTATTTGCCCAAAAAGTAGAGGGCTTTTAAGAAATATGTCATACGTTCAATCCCAACTCGAGGTGCAAACCTTAGTGAAGAGTCGCATCATATCCAAAGAGCACTTATTGGCATACGTAACTAGTATGATTAAATGTATGACTAATCCTATGTTCGAGCATTCTGTTCATCACACGAGACCCATTTTTCCACAAACCAATAACTTATTACCACGTTAATTTAGTCACAGATCACTCATTTTCCAAAATGAATTAATCAGTTTAGTCCTTTAATTAATAATTAAAAACTTTCTAACACCCAACAAAAACATATCCCTAAGACAAATAAACATACCGAACCAGGAGTATAAGAGTCGACATAATTGCCTTCAGATTTAGTCATACGAGCACGCATGTAAGGATCACATGACAGATAA
>BQNB010041178.1:3219-46930 GCA_026074375.1 Tanacetum coccineum
TGTTGTGATTCAATCACATACTGAGAATAAGGAATGATATTGCTATCATTGGTTATTTCAGTCTCTGAATGGTTCACAACATTCGATTGTTCAGAAGATGGCATCACTTACACACCTTAATTATTCATATTGTTATTCACATTATCAGGATCGTATACCTCAGCGAGAGCATCTGAATCACAATGAGATAAATTCGCCATGAGAGCAACTTTGGCAGTGTTGAGTTCATCACAATCAAATTCATATGCATCCAAATCATCGTAGAATTGTGAGTAATGACAGTGTGTGTGGCTTGACCTTCTATAGTTCCTGGATCTGCCAAAAATGCTAGTTCTTCTTCATGTAGAATTTGACCATTTTCTTGAGCTTGTACCAGCAACACTTTATCCTTAAACCATGAATTATCCTGTTTTCTTTTAGGTTTAGTGCACTGTTTGGACATGTGTCCTTCCCCTTTGCAGTTCTAACAAATAACAGTCCTTTGTTTCCTAGAATTGCTTCCACTTGCTCCTGGAGTGTAGGTCCTAGTGGTACCTGTAGCAAATGAAATTTGTCTCCCCTGTACTGGTTGTAAAGTCACTCTTCCATCATTAATGGTAGCATGTTGCCTAGGGTTTAACGAATTTCTCAGCTGGTTGTTGGTAGTAGGATAGCGAGATGTGATGACAGCTGATAGGAATGACATTATGTGGTTGATAGCATCAATGGGATCGTCACCTTGCTTGAACACTAGAACAGTTAGACCTAAGTCTAGTTGGGGAAATTCAGGTTGTTGTTGTTGGTGGTGGTTAACTGTGGGAGCATATTCCATTTGAGGGATGGATGATGGTGGAGAATAAACGTTGTGGTAAAATGATGATTGATAATCATTGGATGGATAAGTAATTGAAAGAGGTGTTGATGATTGATTGTTTGAGTATTGTTGAGACTGATAATGTGATCCGTATTGTGGAGACTGATATAGTGAAACTTGTGGTTGAAATTGAGAGTTTTGGTATGAGTTTTGATGAGTTTAATAAGGAGACTGGGTCATCTGATGGGTTGCAACCAAAGCAAGCGGATCTGGGTTGCGTTCATGCATTAAACGAACTTCATTTGCATGAAATTCGTGTTGTCCTAATTAGGCATGAAGTTGATCAATGTTAGTTGTGTGCAAATCCCAAACCAGTTTGACATCTGTCACAAATTTGCTCCACTCGGGAGGAAGAGTATTCAAAAACTTGTTGTTCACTTGAAATTGTTCCAGTTTCACATTGTAGATGTTCGTATCATTGATTAGTAGTGAAAATCTCAAGTAGAAATCACGTAGTGTTTCCCCCTTCTTATAAGCAAACTTATCGAATTCATCATATAGTTTACACTCTCTTTCCTGTTTCGTTAGTGAAGTTCCTTGCATGAGAAGTTAAATTCCTTCCCAAAGTTCCTTGGCGATTCGATGATTGCTAACAAGTGCATAGACCTCTGGTGGTAATCCTTGGAGAATGATATTTGTTGCTTTAAGATCACAATCAGCTTGAATTGCATCTGCAGGAGTCAATTCAGATTATTTTCTTGGCCTAGTCACACCATTTTCCTCAATTGTTGGCCAGATGAGTGGACCATTTTTAAAGAATTCAAGGATCATTCGTCCATGTTGTCTATTCATCATATATAGCTCTATTATGCTTTTCCAAGAATTATACATATCTTTTTCCAACATACGTGGACGATTGTCAGCACCCGAAAGAATCGCTTTGTCAGCAAGAGTCGTCATTGAGAAATATGTGTGTTAAAAGATTACTTATTTGATCGAATGGTGGTAGAAAGAAATTATGTTTAATTAAGTTGTCTTTTAAGTGTTTTAATTCTTGAAACTACACGGGATTTTAGAATTCTCGACAAAACCGGAAAAACAAGTCAATGTTTCATGGGATTTTACAAGTCAAAGAAATAAACCGTATAATTTTGAAAATTGAGTCGATCGGTTTCAGCCAATATTAGGTAGATCGGTTTCAACTAATAATTAGAGTAGTTCGATTCTAACCAAAAGTAGGTAGATCGGTTCCAACTAAAATTAGAGTAGTTTGGTTCTAACTGAAATTAGGTAGATCAGTTCCAACTGAACTTAGAGTAGACCGGTACCTTAAGCAAACTAATAGATCAGTTCCTTAAGTGGTACAATAGATCGGTTCACAAAGGAAAAACTAGTAGTTCGGTTCACAAAGGGAACCAAGTAGTTCGGTTTACAAAGGAAAAACTAGTAGATCGGTTCACAAAGGGAAACTAGTAGTTCGGTTCACAAAGGGAACCAAGTAGTTCGGTTTACAAAGGAAAAACTAGTAGATCGGTTCACAAAGGGAAACTAGTTGTTCGGTTCACAATGGAAAACTAGTAGTTTGGTTCACAAAGGGAAACTAGTAGTTTGGTTCACAATGGAAAACTGGTAGTTCGGTTACCACTAAAGTTTAGTATATCGGTTACCACTAAGATATAGTAGTTCGGTTGCCACTAGTTCGAAACCCAAAATTTTAAAACACAAAAAAGACACATTTTTGATGGTTGTTTTGCAAAAATTCTTGTACAACTAGTGTTACTAAGCCTATAGGGACAATAAAAATGTAAACTTTAAGGTTTTTAAGCCGAAAATTTTAAAATCGAGATTTGTACTTTCTAAAGCTTTTCGAACACAAAAGATGAACAAAAGTGATGTTTTTCTTGATTTTAAGCTTGTACACCTATATCCTAAAGATACTAGATCAGACTTACCAATGTAAATGATCCTTTAGTGTACAATAATAGCTTCAAAAACAAAGAAAAACAAGGAAAAAGGACGTACGGTTTAAGCAAGTAAAACGAACCAAAAAACAAACACAAAGACTAAAAAAATCACTCCATGGCTCTTGATACCAATTGTAGACTATCTAATAACATACATGAAGAGGGAAAAAGAGGCGGATTTAAAGAGAGAGTGGTTGGATGAACATTTAGAGAGAGAAAGTAAACATAGAAAGAAAATGCATTAAGTGTGTGAAACAAATAAACAACCAACACCCTTTCCATGGCATGGAAAGGGTTTAAATACCACCTATGGTGGTCGGCTAAAGGCTTAGGCCCATGGTCTTTTCATGGGCTTTTGATGTTTTAACTCGGTTAGCTTACTAAATAATACATTGTGGACTATGAGCTAGAAACGTAAAATACATGAAGTGGCCGATCCTTTTTGGATTCCTAACAATTTAATAATATATATGTAAAAACATACATTTAGAAGTTTTTAAAAAAAAGGATGAATTAATAGTGGTATGGAGAATAAGTTAGCTTTTTAATTAAATTTTCTGAAATTTTATCCGTATGAATTGAAGAGCGTGAATGTCGGTATCGCTATTATAATGAAGTGCAAAGGTTGCAAACTTCTAAGTTTGTTTGAAGTAGTATGCTTATCTTTAGTATGAGGAAAAGAAAGTATCCCAAAGTGAAAAATAACAAGGCAAAAATAAGCAAAAAGAAAAAGAAAAAAAAATTGAGAAAAAAAGAAAGAAAAGAAAAAGGAAAGAAAGAAGTTGTTACATTTACGGATTAGATGGATTATGATTTTTTATAAACCTTTTTTCGACAAACATAGATAATATAACTAAATAAATTATCTCTTCTGATGTTTATGTTTGGTGCTTACGCCATGTCGGTGTAGTTTAGTTTTTTGTTCAAGCCTATGGTAATTTGAACATTTCATGACTATGCGTATGAGTGACTTTTGTTTACTATCCATTTCACTAAATCGAGAGAGTGTGAATTAAACTTATCCATAAAAATTCGTGAGTTGCTTTGTCGCGTTATCTAAGTTGTGATCATTAACATGTTTACTTTTCTACTGATTAAAGAATATTTTCGCTTGGATTGCTTGAGGGCAAGCAATAGCTAAGTATGGGGGATTTGATAACGCTAAAAATATACATAAAATATCCCTCGGAAATGTGTGAAATATATGTGCTAACGTATGAAATATTGCATGTTTAGTTGCTTATTTGAGTAATAGGTGTTCGAGACCAAGAAGGATGAAAAGGACAGAAAACGCAAAGATATCCCGTTAAATATACTATCGGTTGTCAAGAGAAGGATCTAGAAGTGAAGAATTAATTAAAAGTACCAAAAACTGGCGCACTTTAGTGAAGTGTGACGCACTTAAAGTCAGGGAGAGAGAAAGTCATATTACGGTCAAGACCGGCGCACAATTTATATTGTGCGCCGCACTTTTGCCTGCAGTAACTCAAAATGCATTAAGTTGCATTCATTCTTGGAAACCTTTCACTAGCCCTTTCCCACAACTGATACTCACACAATGGCTATAAAAGGAGGACGAATTAGAAGTTCTAACACATCAAAAATACTATTTTATCATAAGAGAGGAAGAAATAGCTTAGGAGGAAAATTGGGAATTTGTGAGCTTGTTCATCTAATTCCCAGGTGTAATCATAAGAGGAGGTTGGAATTCGAGCTATATAGTGGTTGTGACAGAGTTATTTGTAGTTTGAAGTCGAATTTTCGGGTTGTTATAATCATTGTTCGAAGAAAAACTCTTGAAAATCAATATAATTTGCTATTGGAATTGGTATAAACATGTTTATCTTCTTGAATATTTATTTTCTGAATCTAACATGCTTATTATGTGTTTTACCTCCATGATTTTGGAGTAGTTTTATCGTGTTTATTTAGGAATTATGGGGTAATATGGATTGAACTTGGAAAACTAATGATTTTTGGTAAAGAATAAATATGAACTTGATATTTAGCTATTTGGATTGTTAATCATTATTTGATCACTCACTTAGCTCGGATATAGGTCAAAAGGATCCGAACTTTGTGTTTGATTTCTAGTTGTCTGTCTATAACAACTAGGTATTAGCTTTGTGAGAATTAGCTAATAAAATGCTCATCATCACAAATATATAAATTTTGAATGCTTAACCTCATGTCTAACGAACTTGGTTAAGAAAGTTTATATTTGTTATTTTCAAACTTGAATCGATCTTAAAGCATTTTTCATAATTAAGTCTAAAGGTCGAAAGTATTCTTTCTTATGTCAAATAGACAATCTTTTGAATAAACTAACGTTCATTCTTTTGATTATATTTAAATTCATGAACACGTTATAATCCCAAGTTATCCTCCATTACACTTGTCTCCCAAATAAACATTGTTCTTATAATTTGAAATTCGTGTTATCAATTATCTTTAGATTCATAACAATTCTTAAAGATACCTTTTTGCAAAATCTTAGACTTTTCTTAGAATTACCAATCCCTGTGGATCGACCTGGTCTTACCCTAAAATCTATACTATTAACGGGGGTTTATACTTTACCCGTGTGTTAGTTAGAAAATCGGATAAAACTAGTATTATAAATTTAAAGCTTTAATAACACATCACATACCCGCCCGTTGGGCGCCTTAATTTGCATATCATGGTCGGTAGCATACCGAAGGAACACGATGGTCACAGTACTAGAATGATGGGTCGTTATATAATACGTGCCACTCCTTTTTTTGTTTTATATATATAGTGTAGCTACCCTGTAACAAGGTAAGAATTTGGCGTTCCATTGTCCGCGTAGGTGTTTGATATATTAACAAGATCGATTCTTGATTCAAGACTTAAAATGTAGTCATTCGGATATAGGTGTTCTACCTAGCGTTTATTTGGAATTCATGCATTAATGACATGCATGGAAGATGAAATAGCCGTGATCCCTTAATAAAATGTGTTCTCCTGACTAAATACCTAGCGGTACGTGTCATCCGGTCCATAGTAAATACATTTTTTTTTAAAATTTTATGGTGGTAAAGAAGTAAAGGATGTTAAGAAATTAAATTTGAGAACGTATGGACACGACGTTGATATAAACTACTGCAAATCATATGGAATTTACCCATTCGAACGGATGATACGATGCCAGATGACACAACGCCCATATACATACCAAGTACAATGCCCATGTACGTACCCAACACAAAACCGAAGGACACCATCCTAACATGATGATTGACAAACCACCTCTGAAGGGGCATGAAAGGAAGACAGAGGTTAATATCACATACCTCACAAGATTCGCTCAAACCATGGTTACTAACATTTGTGACTTCCTTTTTTTACACCGAAATCATTATTATTTTATCAACTTTGACTAAAGTTTGTCAGAAAATGTCATAATACATGAGCCACAGAAGAAGATTTTTGACCAATAGCTACATAAACGCATATTACATTTTGGCCTTTTTTTGAAAAATATTGTTGCTTTCATTCTTGTATTGGATTTCACCAAAAGAAAATGACCCATTTAATTTCAATTCCTATTGGATGCACGCCAATGGGACCCTCCAATAAGTCTATTGGATTTAGCTATGTATCAATGAAATCTCATCATCCATACATAACGAATTGATGTTTAGTAATGAGGATTCGGAATATCACACATTGATCAATCAAAGAGAGATTCAACAACTAAAAGAAAGATCGATTCTTTGGGATCCTTCCTTTCTTCAAACGGAAGGAGCAGAGCAAACACTCGAACGTGAGAGCAAGGGATCACCCAACGAATGGACGAGCTCAAAGTAGCTCAATTGGCCACCAAGATTACTTAAGGGCTTGGGGATGGGATGTTTGGCTAGGGGAGGTCTCAAGTTCGAGTCCCACCCGAGACTTTTACCCCTTCAGGCGAAATAGAAAGAAGTACAAGCGGGTTCAGGATACAGCATACTGCCCAATTGGATGTCACTGCTGAATCTGAATCACTAACAACTATCAAGCCGTTCTAAAAAAAATATCATATGCTTCACAAGATTTTTATGAGTTTTGACAATATTAAATAGTCATGTGCAGTTTCAAAGCTTTAAGTATATCGTTTTGTCTTTCCCAATGTTACTAGTCCGATTCTTTTTTGAATGGGTGCTACTATTGGTACCCCTTTGGCCCGCTAGAAAATACCAAAAAAGTACAAAATATTCCTTTTGTACCCTTTTTTTGCAATATAACGCAGTTTTATTTCAGGTTCTGTTCCGTATTTTTTTGACAGTTTCATGCTTTTGACTTGTTAAACTTTATAATTTTCAGTCCGTATTTTTTGTGTCACAGTTTTATAACATATACAAAATTATAAAAATAAAAAAAATAAAAAAAAGTGAAAAAAAAGGGAAAAAACATGGGGGGTACGGATGACATATTTGTTATATCCTTGTATGTCGCTTAGAAATTTGTATGTCATGCATAACTGTTCGTACGTTTCATTTAAAGGCATAAAATATACATTTATACTTGAAAAAACACTATTTATTTCGCGATCTTGCAATTTTGATGAGAAGTGACGAGAGTACTTTTGCATATTTTTATCTCCGTTTTTATAAATTGCCTAAAATATTTTAGACAATCTATTTAAAAAGGTATAAAACTAATGAAATGTGTATCCTTTATTAAAAATAAAAACAATAATATAAAAGTAGCACTACTGTAGTGGAGATAACTATTTTTTTTTTCTTTTTATTATTCACATCTTGCCCGCTCTTTCACAAAATATTCCATTATTTTTTTACTTCTGCTGTATGCATCGAAGTGGCCTTAGGGCATAGGCGAAAATTCCAGAATCACCTTAAGGTTTAACCTTATATTTTCTACAATGCGCACATTGAAAGTGTAAGCTAGCCATATCTTGACAAGTCGAATTATAAGTAAAGTTGTCTTACTAATTTTGATTGTGTAAAAAAAAAGATATACAAGTTCTTAACTCAATTATACTATTTAAATTCCCTTGAAATCCGCATATTATATATATATATATATACTATATTGAGTTGAAACGCTGCCGTTTTTGGCAGCGTGCTACAGTGACCGGCCCAATGGGCTCCCATTTTGGCAATTTTTTTTTTTTTTAGGCAATGTAAAAAAAACCTCTCGGTATAAAATAGAAAAAAAAACTACAAAAATATTGACTTATTCAGATAAAAAAATACTCGCGACATGATGCCCAACACATAAGTCCAAAAAAAAAAACAAACTATAAACATGAGACCGAAAATATACCCGCACAATTAAAAAATAGAAAAGAAAAAAAATAAAATTTTAAAAACGCAAAAATTAACCCGGCTATTTAAACATGAACCAAGAAAAAATAGACCAATGGGCTCCCATTTTGGCCGGCCCATTTGGCAATATATTTTTATTTTTTTTTTGCAATGTAAAAAAACGCTCGGTATACTAGAAAAAAAAACAACAAAAATATTGACCTAATTCAATAAAAAAAATACTCGCGACATGAGCCCAACACATATCCCATATAAAAAAACAACTATTAACATGAGACGAAAAAATGAAACCCGCACAAATAAAAAATAGAAAAGAATAAAAATAAAATTTTGACTCAAAATTAACCCCTCACTATAAACAAGAGACCTGTAAAAATAAGCCCCCCCGCACAAAAGGACCATAAAAAAACGTCCTAGCATTAACGCGCGATTCTCATTTAAAGCCCATGTTCCCATAATATAAAAAAAACAAACTATTAAACATGAGGCCGAAAAAATAAAACCGCACAAAATAAAAAAAATAAAAAAAAATGATGCCTCACCCTACGGTTAACTAAAACGACGGTAGTTTTGTTCACTCTGCTAACAGCGTCGGACCCTTTGGGCCAACCATTTAGTTTTTTTTTTTTTTTTTAGGCAATGTAAAAAAAACCGATCGCACATAAATATAAAAAAATTACAGAAAAAAAAATATTGACTTATTAAGATAAAAAAAATACCCGCGACATGAGGCCCAACACATAAGCCCATATATAAAAAAACAAACTATTAAACATGAGACCGAAAAAATAAAAAATAGAAAAGAATAAAAATAAAATTTTAAACAAAAAATTAACCCGCACTATTAAACATGAGACCGAAAAAATAAACCCACACAAAATACAATAAAAAAACGACATGTTCCCATAAAATTATATTAAAAAAAAAACTCGTTAGCCAAAAAGAAACTTCAAACAATGAGCCCGCACACATAACCCATAAAAGAAAAAAACCAACTAATAAACATGATGCTGTAAAAATAAACCACACAAAAAAATAAAAAATAATAATAATAATGCCTCGCACTAAGCGAAAAAAATTATGACCCGCAGCATCGCGCGGTAATTCACGCTTGTTATTACTTATCACACAAATTTTAATAGATTGTACGGAGAATTTAGATGACAAATGGTTTCACAAGTTAATCCAAGCTATAAGTCAGTTGTTAATTCTTTCTCAAAAAAAATAATTGTATGCAATCATGCTTCACCAAATAATAATATTTTGCCAACCAAAATTAAATATTTTGATAAGATTGCTCGTGAGAAGCCCGAGTTCGAACTTCTTTCTCTTGCCATGAAAACGAGAGGTCGAGAGGTATCTTAGCTTCTTCGGATGAGTTGTGAAGTGTAGAACACTCGCCTTTTATTGTTGTGTACGCGTTTTTAGACGCTAAAATTCATTTAATACATCATTTTAGCCCGCTATCAGCCCTAATCAACACTGTGTTATGCTTGGTCTCTACAGTAACCTACATAAAAGCATAAAACTCAAACATTAAGCCAAAGCTTAGTGAGTAGCTGAACTATAACCTAAAACATGAGCATAACGTGGACTGTTGTCGTCTATGACTGAGCAATTGCTATCTTGGATAATATCAGACTACTTCGAGAGCGATATCACACCTTTTCATGCTCCATCTCAATTTGTTCTTATCACTGGTGTAATTTGTAAACACGTATATATGAATCCTTTGTATACTGGAAAGCAAATTATGTACTAACTTCTCATTATTGCCTACTTTTTCCTGATACTATTGTGAGTTTGTGATAATAACCACCAACAAAGATATTTGAGGTTCAAAACACACTACATACACATCTTAGGAGTAACAATTGCGATACTAACTACCATCAAGATAGCCTAGCGGTCAAGTTGTTAAAAAAATGACATAATCACGTACTTGATGTCGTACTTGAAGTCGTAGCATCAAAAGAACTGATGCGTGTATTCATGCCCAACAGCTTCTAGCGTTTCACCGCAAACATATATACATATCCATCTATTAGCATGGCGTATTCGATGAATAAAACCACCTACCTGATCTAAAGCTGATTAATATGAAAATCATATCAAAAAGCTTATTATTATGACTTTAAAGCTGCAATAATCAAGTAGATTTATAAACAAAGTATACAGACAGGCCATTTATTAATAGAAAAAAAAGACTCTAGTAGCGACCATCATATACATGATATACGTTTACCGCTATTCTTATTAATACTACTAGTTTTCAAATCCAAAATATATGATAGGGTAAGTAGATTGGATTTATATAAAACTAATTATCAGCTGGGGTTATTTTGGGAGATTTGCAAAATAAGATAATCTAACACATAATTTTAACCATACCTTCCGTTGTAAGCGTCACCACCGCCGCCGCTTCATTCAGCACCCTCTGTTACATTATCATCGCCGGAAAAAAAACCATAACATTAATTCATTAAACATATTAACAAAAATAAAAAAAACCCATTGAATATTATAAAAGAAAAAAAACCTACCTGATAAGTTTTTTGATCTATACATAAACTATCAACAATATTCTTCTTCCAATCGGGACAAATCAGCAGATGTTGTTATCTTCAATCTCCGTGTATGAGTAGAAACCCCTAGAATCTGTCGATGAACAAATGAAGACGGTGGATGGATCTGAGAGATTTAGACGATGCCAAGTATAAATGACGGGGTTTTAGTATACAAGACCGACAGATAAGACCCCAAAAAAAAGGGCCGCATTTAGCCCAAAAAAATTACGGAGCCCATATTCATTTGCGTATTCTGATTGGACCGACCGTTTGCGGATTGAGATATAGAGTAATATAAGGTTCATTTACTGATATTAAAATAACCTCTTTTTAATAAACTAAAGCTTTTATAAAGCATGAGAGACATCATAACTTGCTTGTATAAGTCTGATATATAAATTATATTAGCCCATATTGTATATTAGTGTTAGAATTTGATAATCTGTTAACCATTAACAACCACGAGTACGCAGCGGATATGGATCTAGTTTGGTACATATGATTAACACGCAATAAATAAACAAAAGGTAACATAGAAAACTAACCCTTGAAGTCAACAGCAAATGTTATGAAACAAAGTGACTAAATTGCCACCTTTACGAGTGCTCACACAAACACGTCCAACGAATGCGCCCGGCTGCTAATCCAAACTCACGTATAACCCAATACAACCTTTGTATACCACACCTACTGAATTCAAAGCCCCAAAACCACTCAATGCTTCTGGACCGAAAATCATATTAGGGAAACTAGGGTATCCTGATTTTTGGTAGAACCGAAATAGACCAAGTCCAACCGAAAATCACTATGACAAACCCTAGATCGAATCAAACCCAACCCTAGATCTTCTGTAGAAATCTAGAGAGCAAACCACTCTTGTTTGCCCCCTTTTCTGTTCACCGAAAATTAGATGTGTTAGGGTTATGTGAACCGAAAATCAACTAAAACCTAATTAGGGTTTATGAATTGATAAATTTTAGATTAGGAATGAATTGCAACAGCTTTGTGATGTTTTTAGGTTTGTGTTGTTCATTCATATGAGCTAGGGGTTGAGGATTAAATATGCTCCAAACCTTACTCATGATAAGACTATAAGACTTAGAAGTCCAAGTCTTATCACAACACTACCTTTCATTCCTTGTCTCAAAACCGAACCTAGACATATTTAGGAATCCCTCATTCAGTCGCCTACTCTTATCAGGACAATCATAGGATCCTTGTCTAATCGTATTCGGTCCTAAGGTTTAACATAGTAGCGATACTGTTAAGTTAAAGACGCATTCTAAGTGGTTTAACGGTTTGTGATCCCCAATAAGCTCACACACTTCTAGTCGTATAAGAGCTATCCAACTACCATAATCCAACAGCTCCCACTTGGGAGTTGGAGTAGCAGACTGCCCATATACTAACGACGAAAACGTCTAACAACACTCACATTTATTTTTAAAACTAGAAGTTTCCAGAGAATCACGTTTCATAAACATCTCATAGCATGGTTATTAGTCACTGCTAAAATCAACTCTTTTGTTACAGATACCGTTAAACCATAGAATTATCCGAACTCATTTCCATATAGTTTAACCATTTCTGATGAATTATGGAGAGCGCCAATGGTATCAAACTGCACATCAAGTGGATAAACAAATTCTTTGGTTGAATAACAAGTGTGGTGAATGCTGCTTCACATCACTTACAATAATAGCCTTTATACCACCATTTTTGGGTTAGCGTTAGACTTAGAATTACAATATATCCACACATACCATGAACATGTTTGTATCTCAAGTCTAAGGATGACTTAACTAACCATATTTAGTCATCTTACCATTACTACGATGCAAAGTAAAATAGTCGAAGTTGGGTGTTTAATATGCATCCCTTGTGAATAACATATGAGTTTGGCGGGAACCATCCATAAATTCAAAGAAAGAACCAATTACGCCCATATTTGTCTTTGTAACAATATTCCCATCTGTTAACACTACAATTGACATTATTAGAATAATAAATCATTCAAGGAATTAAACATGCAAATATAGGATAATAATTAATTAATATGTATAAATGACAAATGCCACGCTATCTTCATTCATCAGAGAGTAAAAATTGTCTTTGCATCCCAATTATCCAAATACTAAAACAGATATGCATGAAACTAATTAGACAAGTTAAGTCTAATGTTTTCAACATTCTCAACAACTTCCTATACAAGATAGCTAAATGATTATCTGAGTAAACTTTCGCGAATACTTGGTTTCAATAACCACAAATGTGTGAGAATTTGAACGCTATGAATTAGTGTTCGTATTATATTTGCATACTATTTTCAAATTCATAGTAAGGAATGTGAAAACATACCTTTAGTGGAGGTATTTGTAGTCAGCCTACATACATATCTTCAGATAGTCATCTTTACAGTTTCTTAAATGTAAAGTATTCTTTTCTTTAATGTGTATTGCAACAAAGCTCTTAGAGAGCATATCTATTAGCATATTTCATAAATGATGAAATCCTATCCAACAAGAATTTTATTATTCCCAAGGCATCATGGGTAACACGAAACCAACACAATGGCCTAATATAATACGTAAACTTTATTTTTAACAAACATCTAATCACTCTAAATTAGATACTGTTTATTAGTCATTTAAACACTGCCATTAGATAGTTTTTTTGTGTTTGTTTTTCTGTTGTGTTAGCTCATCTGCTCTATGTCAAAAGTAACAACCAGTCTCATACACAATATAAGATATACATGATGAATCCTTCGTTAAAAACACAAGGTTTCCATCCATGTATTAAATTATCTCAAGTGAAATATATCATTTAAGACTTGCTTCAATGATGTATTGCATTGTGTTGGACTTAATTTCCGCATATGTTTATTTCATTAAACATTCATTCCAAGGTCGTTTGTTTAATTTCCTAAAATTCGCAAGTGAAGTTTCATTCTAACCTCAAAGATGAAGCATCTAACTTAGATGGAATGATCCCTTCAATATGTTACACAACATATGAATTTTAAGGAAAAAAACATAATGCTCCCACTTGATGTCAGGTGTACTCAGGAGATTATCTCTAATTAATTAAAAAACATATTGTGATTAAACTTAAGATCTCTCTCCTAGATGCATGATCTAATCCACACTTGGATTCTTTTATCTTGTATACTTTATAAAGATTATTTTAAACTCATAACCTTTTGATTTCGAACGTGAGAGCAAGGGATCACCCAACGAATGGACGAGCTCAAAGTAGCTTAGTTGGCCACCAAGATTACTTAAGGGCTTGGGGATGGGATGTTTGGCTAGGGGAGGTCTCAAGTTTGAGTCCCACCCGAGACTTTTACCCCTTCAGGCGAAATAGAAAGAAGTACATGCGGGTTCAGGATATAGCATACTGCCCAATTGGATGTCACTGTTGGATCTGAATCACTAACAACTATCAAGCCGTTCTAAAAAAATATCATATGCTTCACAAGATTTTTATGAGTTTTGACAATATTAAATAGTCATGTGCAGTTTCAAAGCTTTAAGTATATCGTTTTGTCTTTCCCAATGTTACTAGTCCGATTCCTTTTTGAATGGGTGCTACTATTGGTACCCCTCTGGCCCGCCAGAAAGTACAAAAAAGGTACAAAAGATTCTTTTTGTACCCCCTTTTTGCAGTATAACGCAGTTTTATTTCAGGTTCTGTTCTTTGGTTCGACATTTTCATGCTAAACCTTAGTATGACATCAACAAGTGAATTCAGAAGGTTATGTATTTTGTTCTTGAATATCTTCAAGATCTTCAGATGCTCCCACTTACTTTTGTAAGAAGAGATACTTCTCTAAATACTAAGTAGTTAAGAAACAATAAATTGTTCTTAATTGGGACAACAAAATACATTTTACAATTTTCATCTCTAGCTTGTTAATAATATGCTTCATAAGATATTAACAAATTATCAGAACTTTAATCAAGACATAATAGGATTCACCCAATCCATAAATAGATAATGTCTTGAATACCTTCTAGGTTAGAACTATATTGAGTGTATCCATGACACACGCAAATTTCTAACCTTGATAGATTTAGGAGGTAGAGCAATCATAATTATCAGAATCAAACAATACGAATATAGTTTGTTTCAATACATTAGACATACCATGATAGTGTGGTATTCTATGAGTATTAGAATTGTGAGACTCCATCAGAATTCCTTAGATAACTTTTCTCTATGGATCAAATACTTGTCAATTGGGTCGAGCCAAATTGAATACACAGTACTTTACAACCAAGTGCATGTTATAATGTATATTTCTTGAATAAGTACATTAACTCCATGTTCATGTATTTACAAGAAGGCATAACAATTCAAGAATTCTTTGATCATGTGTTTACAAGAAAACAAAACATGTCAAATACATTATATGTCTTTGAATAATTCAAGGACCTTATGTTAACTCTATGTTCATGTGTTTCAAAAAAACAGAACATGTCAAGTTATACGTTACAAGTCTCCGAATAATTCAAGGACATCATGTTAATGTGTTAACAAGAAGACACAATAATTTATTACTTACTTTATGTTATCAGTCATTGATAAATTCAAGGACTTAATAATTATGTCTTAACAAGTAACCACAATTATACTAACTAAAGTAATCATGAACGCCAACTCTTGAGTTCAATAGTAATTTCAAGTTAATTTCATACTTCATAATCATGATTATATAATTAACCATAATTATTTTGACTAAAACATGTAGTCAATGTACTGAAGTATCTTTATATTATATCTTGACTTTTAAATGTAATAGGGCAACAAACATCTTGTGTGTTTAAGTCCTAGTAGATTCATTAGTTTTCTTACTTTGCGGTCAAGAGAAACCAATTAATCATATTGTTATATGTTGTTCCTTGCACACACTTAGGATTTCTCCCACTTGTGTATGGGACAACATTATTTAAATATAATACGACACGCACTCGAAACTATAAACAATATGATGGTGTCATAGATATTACAAGTAGATTTCGAACCATAATATTTAATAAGGAATTGTGGATTATTATTCTATAGATAACATTTCAGAAAGCAACATCGGAAAGGCAACATGTTATCTTATACAATAAAATGCAATTTTCCTTAAAACCATGGTCGTTTATATTCGGAAAGTAATGAAATTATATCAAAGCAAGCTAGAAATAATATGGGCAACTCACAAGAAAATGAATCCTGTAGCTCCTACTGAAATTGACAACCTCACATGAATGTCATTTCAGTAATAAAACTTAAAACTCCCACTGGATTTGTCAACATTGTAAGTGTTACATCACCAGTAGAAAGATATTAGCGATTAATTTACTTTCCTACTCTCTTAGAATGCCTACACGTAGCAATGTACTTAGGTATTGTACAGAGTATATGAAATTCTACTTATGTAGATGAGGGACTAGCTATCATGTATTCATTAACTTGAATATTTAGCATGCATTTCCTTCTTAATCTGTCAGTCTAACCACAAGGGTGTCTAGCACTTTAAGGAATGAATCGAGTCTATAAAAATTTACCTAGAAGACCTGCTAGCGATTTTCTTTACTCATTGCGGTTTAAACTCATACATCGTGACAAGTGCAAGATGTTATTATTTGGTAGCTATAGACACAATGTGCTCTAGTTACACAAATATTCTATCTTTCAAAGATTTCAGAACCGAAAAAGGGTAATGAAAAAATTGAAAGTGAGTTTAAATATAATTGAGAAAAATTCAATTATAACTCTATCTTATTCTTGTCAATCAATGAGAAGAGATAGGAGTGCGTCTCACTCTTTTTTCCAGAAAAGAGACTATGTTTGTATTCTTTGAGAAAACAAACGTACGTTTACGAATTATGTTGCAATAACACAATAGAACATAAAAAGTTCAATTTTAGTATTTTAGATAATTAAATTCTTAAAAGAATTAACTACCCAATTAATTACTAATAAGACTAAGATCCAACTTGACCTCCCACTTATTACCAGAGGTCTGACCAGTGAGTAAACAAGTAGGGCAAGAGGTAAGCGACGAGCGTTAATTGCATTGTTAATGCAACTCTTAGATTTATGAGACTTATGACATTAGTAACTTATATAGTAATGTCAAATGCATATTTCGTCTCATCTTATGCCTCGGGTCCGAGGTCTGACTAGGTAACTCGATTTAAGTCGACCAAAAAAGAACGTGCGAAAATTGACAAAGGTCTGACCAATGGAAAAAATTCGCCATGGGTTGGAAAGTCCTTGAGGTCTGACCAGAGAAGACAATCCAAATGCACGTGTTTTAGTTTTGGCTGGCATAAACTTAAAATTTCATATAAGGGTATACACATAAATTTACAAAATATGTGACAAAAATCATGTACAAAAAGCATGCAAAACATCTTGTAGCATAAGTTAAGAAAACATTTTGTTAACCTTTTTCGTATCGACATCATTTTGTCAAATGTTCTCGGTAGCTTCATTTGGGACGCACAAAGAAGCGGGGAAACAGGTCAGCGCGAAGCTTATTAAAAACCTGACTTCTTTGGGGGCGTCGTAGCTACACCCGCCTTAAACTTCTCTTATAGTTTGTCCAACAATGGATGCGCCGTACTTCCAATTGACTAATGATGTTATTGTATGTTAAGAAACCTCTTTGTTAACATTAGTTTTATTGTTGCAAATATGGTAGGATTACAAATTGATCAAACCCTATATTGTATTCCTACATGTGTCCGAAGACACAAGTAATTCCAATAATTCTCTCATATGTCATAGCATGTAGTGGGGCGGGAGAAAATTAAAGATCAATTCAACCCCATACTGCGCATACAAAACCAGATTTACACAAAAAATCAAATTTCATAGTTTAATGTCCATATTACATTTGTCCAAAAACCCTAGTTTCGCAAATAACACATAACTGGTCACAAGGAGTATAATTACGTGTGTAATATTAGACATGTTCAATCCAAGTTTCTCTATAAGTGTAAGTCCGTTTTCTAGAGTTTCATAAAGTCTATTTGCCAATATTAAGCATCACATGGCATATTACATATAAGCAAATCAAAGCAGACATAAAATTGGATTATAATTGAAGACAAACTCTTATAATGAAAGCAGTAAATCATATAATGCCTCGAGTTCTCAAAAGAGTCTTCCCCAATTGGAGAACCAAAAGACTCTCACTAGGTTTTCTGCTAAAGTACCTAGATCGCCACATCCATCATGTAACATGATTGCGTGAGTCTTAAGGCCGAGATAAATCAAGAATAGAATAAACATAGCAGCTTAATTAACCTTTAATTTTTTAATCTATTCTCTTTTTATCAAGTAACAATAACAATTGCTTCAAGGTGTTTATTCATAATTTATGGCAAATATTGCATATAATTATCATAATTTTCCAAATAAAACAATTGTGACAACCCGAGAATTTCCGTTCAATGAGTTAGCCGTTTCCGTGTAGTAATTTGAATTTTTAAATGTTTCGTTTAGCTTTACCGTTTAACCGGGAAATTGTTTCGTTATTATCTGAGAATCGTCTCCGGGAGCGAACCGGGACGCCAAACGTTGTAGTATTTTGGCAATAGCCACGTTTTTATGTTTTTAAGCAATATTTAAAATTTCATAATTTTTTGTGATACCGTTACTCGTTTCGTTACTTACGTGCTTCGCAATTAATTTATACTTATACATGTGAATGCAAAGTCTTGGAAATTAATTCACAAAGAGCACTAGTGATCCTAGAAAGTGGGAAAATTTATTTTTGGTCCCCTCCTTGGCTTGTCATAACCGGTTACACATGATCATACATGCATGGGATCCTTTTTTTTTTGAATTTTGCTACAAGTTAACAAGTATAACTAACATCCTACCAAAATGGCTAGTACAATGTCCTCCCATGCTCTCATTTGTAGATCAAAATGGTCCCCTTTGGTTCTTTTGTCTTGAGCTCGGCACACACACACACACACTAGTAATGTGTGAAATAAACATCTTGATATATATACTCCATTCTATGATCATTTTTTCATTCCATACACACACACATAAAACTTTACTTCATCTTTCTTTCTTTCCTCTCTTTGCCGAACCAAACCACACACCCAACTCCATTTGTTTTTAATTTTTGATCATCCACTTGAAGATATATTGTTCGTGTTGATTGTTAGTTCATCCGGGTAATTTGTAAAACAACGTTTGGGTTGTTTTTGATTTCTAATCCACCTTTCGTCGTGCTTCTTTGTAAGTCATCTTTATTTTTCATAAATAAGTTGTACTTTTGCATTCGTATGATCATCCCGAACAAGGTGTACAAAGCGGATCGTTGTGAAAATCATTATCTAGTTTTCTATAAAACCACAAGTCTCAAAGTTTAATATTTTTCTTTATAAATGGAAGAAAATAAAAAGTAGTTGTACTTTTGCATTTAAAAGTTCATTGTGATTTACTTAGAAACTTTACGATGAAGCTTTTAACGCCACTCTAAGTGTTTAACGTCTTTTTCTTAACGCACTCTAAGTGTTTAACGTGTGTGCCCCCAATAGGCTCACACATTTCTAGTCGTATAGGTGCGTATCCAAATACCATAATCCAACATATCGCGAGGCCGTTAAGGGGGTTTAATCTTTGTTTGGGATCCGAATCATTTCATCAAGGATCAAATTTGGTGTGATGATTGGTATATCATTGTTAAAGGGAGATAGGCTACATGAGATAGTGTGTTCTTTATGATCAATGTTTACGGGTCTGAGACAAGTGAAAAAACTGCCATGTGGAACCGGTTGCTAGAGTTCGTTTGTAACCATGAAGGACATTTTGTTCTCTTTGTAGATTTGAATGAAGTTTGAGATGAAAGTGAGTCCCTTTGAGAGGTCGTAATTTTACCTGGATGAATAAGGCGGGTTCGAAGATGAGCAAGTTAGATCGCTTCTTGATATCTCAACATGTCACATATATTTGTTCAAATGCAAAAGTCACGACTCTTCCTTGTGGTTGGTCGGATCATTTTCCTATTTTGCTCTACTATGATAAGAGTGATTACTGTCAGGTCCCATTCAAATTCTTTCATTCATGGCTTCATTATGATGGTTTTGATGATTGTATTCAGAAGGCTTATAACGAATGCTCGCTTACTAATCCCCAAATGCGCTTTCACAAAAAACTTAAGTGGCTTACATAATATCAAAGAGTGGAATCACCAAGCTAAAAGCATCGAAACATCTAGAAAGCAAGAGGTTATGAGGAAGCTAACTGATATTGAAGAGAAGATCAACTCCAATACTGCCTTGGATAGTGAAAAGGACGATCGTGTGAAGCTTCTCAAAGAACGTGATGATATACAACAGCTTGAAGACATGGATTTGATGCAAAAAGCTAGGGTTAAATGTGATGTTGAAGGAGATGAAATTAAAAAATTATTTTACGGTATATTGTAGAAAAAGAGGTCCCACCAATCGGTTCAAGGTATCATGATTGATGGTAATTGGGTTACTAACCCCCATCAAGTTAAAACAACATTTTGTAATTTCTACAAAAATAAATTTGACAATTCTGATTCCTCAATTGATTTATTTACTCTTACGCCACAATCTACCATAAACCACAATGATAACCTGGAGCTGGAAAAGAACATTTCTGATGATGAGATTCGGTTGGCCATTTGGGACTGTGGGAGTCAAAAAGCCCCGGGCCTGGATAGGTTTTCTTTTCTCTTCCTAAAAAAGTATTGGGAGCTTTTGAAAGAAGACGTAATGAAAGCTATGAGAGGCGTTTTTGTTTTGTTCGTAATGCCTAAAGGTACAAATTCTTCTTTTATTACGTTGATCCTAAAAATTTCCAATCTTATTCGTATTAATAATTTTTGTCTAATCTCTTTGATTGGTATGCAATACAGAGTTATTGCCGAAGTCTTGGCAAATAGGCTCTCAAAAGTCATTGAGAAAGTGGTGAGCAAAGAGTAACCTGTTTTCATTTCGGGAAGATTTATTCTTAATAGCCCTTTAATGCTTAGTGAGATCATGTCATGGTACAAAAAGAAGAATAGAAATCTGATGTTGTTTAAGGTTAACTTTGAAAAAGCCTTCGACACCGTAAGTTGGAAGTTTCCCGATCACATGTTATTGAGTCTTGGGTTTGGAAACAAATGGCGCAAATGGATTCATGTTTGCCTACATTGTGCTAGAGCCTCTGTTTTAATAAATGGATGTACAACTAGTGATTTCTCAATAAAGTGTGGTTTACGACAAGGTGGTCCGTTAAGTCCTTTCTTATTCATTATCGTTATGGAAGGGCTCCTCATCGCGTTAAAAATATGGTCTCTTCGGGTCTTATTCAAGGGGCTTCAATAGGAGACTCAGGCTATAATCTTTCCTATCTTTTTTATGCGGATGGTGTTGTGATTATCTTAGAATGGAATAGGCAAGATATGATCAATATCATTCATGTTCTTCACGTGTTTTATCTTGCTTCATGCCTCAAAATCAATGTCTCCAAATCTAAAGTCTATGGTCTTGGGGTGAACCCCCATGATATTAAAGTTATGGCTTGTGACACTTGGTGTGGCTCAGGTATTGTTCCTTTTTCTTATCTTGTCTTACCTCTTGGAGCAAACATGAATCTCATTTCCAATTGGCAACCTTTGGTAGATCATTTTCGGGCTAAACTTTCTACGTGGAAAGCTAGCACTTTATCCATTGGGGGTCGTGTAACTCATATAAAATTAGTTCTAGGAAGCCTTGGGATTTACTATATGTCAATCTTTAAATGTCCTGAAACAGTTCTTAACTCCCTTGCAGCAATGCGGGCTTCCATTTTCTGGGGAGGTAGTGGCGAGAAAAATATATATGTCGTGGCTAAATAGAGATGGTGACATATGTACATTTTTAGAACTTAGAAGCATTGAATGAACTCAAATTATCATATTTAGATGTTAGCTTATGGTTATGGATATTATTAATTCCCTTAGTGATGTTTAATTACTAAGTTTACCTTTTTATATAGAATAACATAACAAATATGCTCATCTAACACATCTATGTCACACGGTAGAAAAACCCTTGTAAACACAGTTAATAATTAGCAACTACATACTTTGAGATTGATCTGATAACATAATTTACCAACACGATTTCTAAAAACATGAACGAAAGTCATGTCAATATAAAGTTTGTAGAGTCGCAGGAGATAGTAGATTCGTTTAAAGGGATTTTGGTTACATGGAAGTACATCACTGAGCAGCCAAAAAAAGGGGGCGACGAGTATAATGAAAGAAGATACATTATTCTGAAATTTGACCATATTTACAAAGATAGTGTGCTCACTAGATACTTGCCATCAATAATAGAAAAGGTTAAACATCTCAAAAACCAGAAGAAAGCTGTGAAGCTTTTTAACCTAGAATGTGAAGGCATAGAAGGGGTAAATCTTGACCATCCACCATCTTTCGACACGTTGGCAATGGACCATAAGCTAAAGAAGGTGATTATTGACGATTTGGATTTGTTTGTATGAAGGAGGGACTTTTATAAGAAAGTAGGGAAGGTGTTGAAGAGAGGGTACCTATTATATGGTCCACCAGGAATCGGGAAATCAAGTTTGATTGCCGCCATGGCGAATTACCTTAAATTTGATGTTTATGATTTACAATTGATGAATATTCGGTGTGATTCAAATTTGAAAGATATGATGTTACAAACATCAAATCGATCAATACTCATGATTGAAGATATTGATTGTAGCACAAATATACCAGATCAGAATGGAACTACTCCCCCCAATCCAAATCCTGTGGTGATTCTAAGGTTTGTATAAAAACTTAGTCTTCTTTCCATTATGCCTACTCAAGGTCGATCGTGCATATGGTTAAACTCTTTCTGTTTATTTTACAGTTTTCTTTATCAGGGCTTTAAACTTCATAGACGGATTATGGTCTTGTTGTGGGGATGAGCGCATCATAATATTTACAACGAACAACCCAGAAAAAACTCAACGCATCGTTGCTTAGACCTGGACGTATGGATATGCACATCCACATGTCATACTTGGCTTTTAATGGATTCATGTCACTGACGGCCAATTACCTCAACATTCACAATGACCATTGGAGATTTAGGGAGATCGAAGAGTTGATTCGATGTAAGAAGGTTACACCAGCGGAGGTGGCTGAGGAACTTATAAAGTCTGACAATGCGGAAGTTGTACTAGAAGGGCTAGTGAAGTTTTTGGAAGGTAAAAAAGAAATGTGCAGGTGTAACAATGACGAAAGAGATCAATGATAAAGGCAATGAAGTCCTTGAAGCTAAGATGGACAAATTATATAAATCAAGATCAAAGACTCACGTCGACTGAATAAAAACTGATAAATGTTACATTTGATCTTAAAACTTATTAATTAGCTAACTTTCTTCTTTTTTCGGTAAAAATCGCCAACTTGAAGATTTGTGATCAATTTTATAATATTTTGTAGTCCTCAACTATGTGATTAATTTCGCTTTTATGTTTTTACAAGGTTAAAGATGAAGTACCAAATAAGAAAGTATATAGTGTCTTGATGTGAATAAATTTCGATGGAACCTGATATTTGGGTAATATATAGGGGGACTTTATTTTCAGCACCAATTTAAATGCGAGAACTGCGAGAACCTCTTTTAAAATCAAGAAAATACATGCACGCCATCAATAATCGTAAGAATCCACCCATATTCTTCTGTATCATAATCAACTCTTCCTCTTCTTTCACAAAAACCTTACACTCGGCCGCAATACTGCCATTGCACACCTTATAAGAACATACATGCACACCTTAAAATAAAAAATTTGTATTTCCAATTTCTAATCAAATTCTTTAGAACAAATATGTTTTTTAAAACATATTTGTTCTTTTTAGAACATATGTGCAGAAATACAATTATTAAAGGCGTGCATGTATGTTTTCGAAAGTTCTCGCAGTTCTCGCATTTAAAATGGTGTTGAAAATAAAGTCTCACGTAATATATATCACGAAAAATCCATGTATATAAATTGCATACATTAAGCCTCTTAAAAGTGTTCATTCAATATTGTAATAACCCTCCAGGCACAAACACTTACCGCAATAGTTTTTGCAAAATGAACAAGTAACTTAAATTCCTCAATTGCTTTAACATTGGCGTTACTCCTAATCAACGAAGGAAAAAACAACCAAAAGCTGGTAACCACCACAAACCCGACGGTAAACAAACGCGCAACCACCACAGCACCACTGGAAAATGTTCTTGCCAACGCCCTTTTTGCCAATAGCTCAACGACAACATAAATTCCTTGTAGCATAAAATATGAAGCATTTTCCCATGTGGGATTCACACGAGTCACATAGTAAAAGAAAAGTTCATGCATCAAACCTGAGACTAGGAAACTAGCCATGATTGCTGAAAATGACGTCCACTCCTTGCTTGAAAAGATATTTATGATTGGCTTGAAGATTGTGTGGCGCAAGATGCTAGTTACCGTGAGGTTCCATCTACGACCCCAAAAGTCTTGTAATGATGTCGCTAAGTAAGGCTCATTGGATGGTAGATCAAGATCCACTCCTAGAACTATCCAAGCCACCGTATTCAACACAAGAACCATATATTCAACCACTAAGTAAATAAGCATAATGTAACTGCTTAATAATATGTAATGAGGATTTAGCTTTTTTTTGTGATTACAAACCAATTTTATCAGTATGGGGAAACCCAACAACTTGATTCACCCCATGCGAGTGCCCAAGTGGTAACTGAACATCGTATGCATGTACTAATATGGGCGTCCTTGATGTTCTTGTCTTTGTGCTTGAGAAAATCTTGATTTACCTTTCTCATGTCGGTTGTGGCTAACGTTTTTACTGATTTGGACCGGAAGAGAAGCAATGGTTATAAAATTAATAAGGGACTTCGTGGGGTAAAGTGGGTAGTGATTGAAAACAAATAAGATGAGCTTGAAATTCGAGCCATGTAAAGAAGAAGTTGGCGGCCGCAGTGGCAAAGCGGGAGGTGAGAAAAAGGGGTAAAATGGTAAAAAGGTAAAAGACGGGTAGGAGGAAAATGAGTCTATAAATACCTTTAGGAATTTTGGAAGAGATATTATAAGAGTAACAAATAGCAACAACATTGATGGTGAAGACGAAGATGAACTTGTACAGTTCACCTTCCAACATTTTTGAGACCGATAGATGTTAACATATAAGTCATACATAAGATGTTAACTGAGATAAGATTGCATTTGTTACTAATGTTTGGATGATAAAAATCACCTGCAGTCTCTTGTTTGTTTTGGGTAAAATATACAGTTTCAGCATGTAATGTGTGATTCGTCAGTTTAAACCGATTCTTCTCAAAATTACAAGTTTACCCTTCAAATGGAATACAGAGTCATAACTTGTTTCCAATGAACTGTTGATCAATCATAACCAAAAAGAAAACTGACTTTTAACAACATACATGTTTATTGCCATCATTATTGGCTAAGGAGAAAGGCAGTTATTGTTAGACAATGATAAACCCCGTAGGTATAATTTATTATTGATCACTATTTATAATAGTGCAAACCCTAATGCCCTAAACTCACAAACCGGGCTTGGGCTTATTTAGCCTCTAATACTCCTCCGCAGTCTGAGCGGCGAAATAGCGAAAGCTCAGACTGGAGTAGTAAAACTAGAAAAGAAGAAATAAAACAAAACAAACAAATTACGGGATAATTCAAAGTATCCTTATAACGGAAAATAATTCAAAGTATTATCACAAACATAAATTACGGGATAATTCAAAGTATCCCTATAACAAAGAATAATTCAAAGTATTCTCACCAACATAAATTACAGGATAATTCAAAGTATCCCTATAACGGTGAATAATTCAAAGTATTCTCACCAACACAAATTACGAGATAATTCAAAGTATTAATAGAACGGAGAATAATTCAAAGTATTCTCTCAAAGATATAAAAAATAAAATAAAATGTTTTTTTTGTTAGATAAACAAATCTCATAAATAAATCAAAAGATATATCTTCTCTTATCACTGCAGCGTCCTCACTTGTGGATCTTTACAAGCATCAGCCCATTGTTACCAATTTGAGATCTCTTTTTGCAAACCAAATCACGACGGACAAAACAAATCACTACGTATATCATTTCCTTATCTCATCTACTCCACTAATAACACTCTTATCTATTATTCTTTATTCACTCAAAGTGTGACTTTGTCATCTGATTGATATTTGTGATCATATTCGGATGGAAACATCGGCGATGAGATGAAGAAGAAGATCACGGCGGAGAGCACGAAGGAGTTACGCATCGGGTAGACGCCGATAAATTGGATTTAACAACGAGAATATGAAATTGGTATGGTGAGATGTGGTGTTTGTGTTGGACCAATGAAATTTAAGATCTAAAAGTGGGTCTGTGTTTTGGATCTGGAAAGATCCCCGATGGATGAAAACGATAAAACATGGTGGTGATGGTGATGTGTGGATCTGCTGTTAGTGGTGATTGTGATGATAGTGTTCAATCGATCAAGAGAGATTTTAGAGTTTGACGGGGTGGTTTAGAAGAGACGGCTCAACTTAGCCACCTAGATCAGACTCACTCTGATACCATGTTAGACAATGATAAACCCCGTAGGTATAATTTATTATTGATCACTACCTAATGCCCTAAACCCACAAACCGGGCTTGGGCTTATTTAGCCTCTAATAGTTATTTCGAAAATGGTTACTACCGATCTGTTCATGCTTTCTGAGCTCTACCCTGTTATACTGTGTGACGCATGATATCACAAGGTTCCATCATCGACCCCAGAAGTATCATAAGGATATTTCTTAGTAAGGCTCGTCTAATGGAGATTTTCCTTGGTAAAAAACAACGTAGATCACAAGAATGTTGAGATTTTCATTTCATCTGTCTAATTTGTGGACTAGTACCGGAGCCCCAACAACATATATATGTTTACACATAACGTTTACGTATGCTATGCATGTTCAACAAAAATATTGCACATCAAAAAGCACATGATACAAAATTCAATCTAACATATATACACGTAACATACCATACCTTTTATTTATGTATAATAAAATAAAAGGGGAGTTATTTAAGAAACCCTTCTTTTCTTGGATACTGGGGACAAATCTCAGACATCCATTTAAAAAAAAGAATGGTGGAGATTAAAAAGGATTTTGTATTAAAAAAACAAAAAAAAAACGGATGGGTAATTTGGTAAAATTACCTCCGCAACTACCCAGGCACCATCCACACTCACACCCCGTCTTTTAGATTTATACAAAAATATTGCACATCAAAAAGCACATGATACAAAATTCAATCTAACATATATACACGTAACATACCATACCTTTTATTTATGTATAATAAAATAAAAGGGGAGTTATTTAAGAAACCCTTCTTTTCTTGGATACTGGGGACAAATCCCAGCCATCCATCTAAAAAAAGAATGGTGGAGATTAAAAAGGATTTTGTATTAAAAAAACAAAAAAAACGGATAGGTAATTTGGTAAAATTACCTCCGCAACTACCCAGAGACACCATCTCACACACAAACACTCCGTACTTTAGCTCTCACTCTCCCGACCCTCTCCCTCCTCCTCGCATCAAGAAATCCTACGTCGTATCACGTCACAAACCCAACTCTCTCCAAAGTCGGCCCAAAGGAAATCTCTTTTACTAGTCAGTTCACGAATCCTACCGAAAAGATCAACAAACTCTCCGTCTACGGCATCAACTCCGTCTCGAAAGTCTCTCAGGCGTCTCTATCTCTCCCCTCAGCCATCAACTCCACCACATGTCAACCCTCTTCTCGGTCCAAACCACTCATCATCCGCCGCCTCAGCCCCAACGCTCAGAAACTCTCAAATCGTCCCTCTCTGCTCCAACCCGCTCACGCACCCTCCTCTTCTCCCTCTCTTTCCCAGTCTCTCATCCTCATCTCACACGGACTCATCTCCATCATCCTCATCTCCCCCTCCACATCTCATCAATCCAGACACATACTCTCACTTTAGCATCACCCTATCAAACTCCCTCACAAAATCCTCCTATCACGCTCGTCCTCACTCATCTCCCTCCTTCTTCAGATCTACTCACATCTCTCTCCAATCCACAAACAACTCTCACACTATCTCTGCTCTGCCTGCCCTCTCATCTCCTCTCTCTATCTCACTCGTCTCACCCGTCCTCCTCAAATCAATATCCCTACCTTCTCCGGTCCTCACCTCACTTCTCATCACGTCCATCCCACATCTCACTCGTCAATCCCTCCCTTTCACCCATTCTAACTTCTCATACAGTCCTCACTCGTCCTCTCTCATCTCCTTTCTCCACTCTCTACTACGTCTCTCTCTCTCTCTCCTCTTGCAATCTTCGTCTCCTCTCATCTCCCCCACTCTCCTCCCGCTCCTCCTCCCCCCCCTCCTCTCTCTCCCCTCGTCCCTATGCTCCGCTAACCCTCTCTCCTCCCTCCTCCCCCCCCTCTCTCTCTCATCCTTCCCTATCAATCCTCAACATCTCACGTCCCCCATTCAAACTCTGAAATAACACAAAAAAATGCATCAACCAACAAGACAATCAATCCCATCTCCAAAAATTCAAACCTCGTAGAACCACACGGTCGCTCAGAGCTCCACAAACAACCACTCACCCATCTCAAATCTCCTCCCTCAACAGCCAGCCCACTCATCAAAGCAATCCAACGTCTGAGAAACCCACACAACTATCTCAAATGCTCGCACAGTAAAACGAACCTCGCCTCTCGTCACCCAAGAAAGCGTCATTCATCTACATCCCGCTCCCGCATCAGAAAAAATCCAAATCCGATCAATCTCATCTCACTCACAAAGAAGTCAAACTAGTCAGCATCCCATGCACTCTCTCTCTCTCTCATCTAACACACACACAAACAAAATCAGACCTGAATGAGTAATCACGAACATCCAATTAATCGATTATCTTCTTTGTAAATCGATTATCTCCTTCTTTAGTTCATTAACATTAGGTAAAGTTCACCCGATCTGTTTTTATTTATCTTTTTTTAGCTTATTTGATGTGAATAAGCTTATAGTTCATCTTATCCTTTTATAGCTTGTTTGACGAATTATGGTTTTACCACGTGTTGAATGATAAGCTAACTTATTAGGTGATTGATGTGAATAAGCTTATGAATTATAATTATCTGAATTTATTATGCTGAATTATAAGCTAACTTATTAGCTTATTTTTATGAAATATCAGGTTTTATGGGTTAATCTACGCTGAACAGATATAGTATGACCCGTTAGTGAAAAATCATATATGATAAGTTGCCTGCAAAAATTGTAAAAAATTATGTACTGTATCATATATGATATAAGCTAGGTTTTAAGCATTTATACTACATCATATATGATAATGTGCTTAAAAATAAAATATAAACAGTTTGTGATCTCTTGGTGAGTAATAAAAAGTTAGTTTTGTGTATAATATCATATATGATAATCTACTTGAAAGTCAACTTCTTTAACATTAAAATTTATCATACATGATAATGTGTTTGAAACTAAAATACAAGCAAGGCTGTCATCTCCTGGTGGGTAATTAAAAGTTAGTTGTGTGTATAATATTATATATGATAATCTGCTTGAAAGTCAACTTCTGTAACACTATAATATATCATATATGATAATGTGCTTGAAACTAAAATCAAATCTTTTTATTTGTGTAGAGAAAGCAGTTTTTAATGCATTTTACACAAGAAATGGAAATACACAAGATAGGGCTGAGGTTTGCAAGAAAGATCTTGACATATGACATAAACATCCACAGCGAGAAGATGAGCGACGAGGCACATGCATTTGCAAAGAATGACAAGCTGTTGGTAGGTTAATCAAGTAGTGTAGGTTGACAAACTGTTGGTGGTACCGTAGTATGTACCACATTTTGGGGATCCAACTTGTTGATCATGGTTTAACAATTGAAATAGCTAACTAATAATCTTGATCATAGGTTTAACAATGAATTTCACTAATTCGTCGTATTTTATTATAAAATGAATATGGATGTATCTTTTGGTTAAATGTCTTGTCTTGTTAAACTTCTTATTGAACAAATAAATAATCACTTGTGTGTTTTTGGCATTTCACAACAAGCTAAAAATGTAATACCAGTATATCATATATGATATACAAGAGTTAAAATAAATAAAACATCACTTATTCAAAAAATAAAAGACCTTTCTAACATTATCATACATGATACTCCAAAATCAAATATGTTATCATGTATAATATATGTAACGGGTAAACCCATGTAAAAAACTAAAGATCCAACACTTGGTTCACAAACTATAAAAGAGTACTTTTTAACAATATCATATATGATAATTCAAATAGAAAGTAAGCCTAATGTAAAATCAAATATGATATCATATATGATAAAAACTTATTCATAATCAAAAGACATAAAAACAAAGAGTCTACTGAATTCATGATTAAACCAAAACCTTTTTATTATCTAAACTGCTATTCTTCTTCTTCAATCAATTCTTCTTCTTCATTTTCAACCAAATCTACTTTTTAAATGAACTTTTCCTCCTCAGGGCCACCACGACTGTCATCTTGTATCCTTAAACATACAATGTGCACATTTCAATCTCAAAAACATAAAATGAAAATAAAAGATAAATAAAAAAACCTTCACCCTGAAAAAAAAATTAAATATCATAAATGTTCATCGCTTGTCATAATACATATGAAAAAGCAAAATCAATGATATACACCGTTTCTGAAACAAATGTCAGTAAATATGTTAATGTCCGAAACAAATCATAATATTATATATCACAACATATTAAGCCAACATCTATTTAAAACTGCTTATTGTTAACTGATAATGCTAAATATACCTTGATATCAGAGCTTAAATATCGACAAATTAATCCTGTTCTGTTTGTGAATGTAACTTACTAAGGCTTGTTGTGCTGAAGAAGCCTTTTGAATCTTCCCTCTTGTTTGAACTGCTGATGTAGGATCTCCTAGAATTTGTCCTTTTGGATGATCCTTATGAATTCTGAGTGTGGGAATAGGACTGACAGCAATGGTGTTATCCATGTTGTTGAAATCAGCCACTGCACCCACATCTTCATCATCATCATAAGCTCCATTGAATATTCCATCATTTGGGAGAGTATCAGAAGCATCTTCCAAGTCAGGCATATTTGGATCAATGGGTAAATCAGCATTAGGGAGAGTAGATGCATCAATAGGTATTTTGCCTCCAAGATAGACAAATGATGATTCATCAGCATTTGCACCTGTGGAAGTACTAGCAGCACTAACATTGGGTGTGTTAGACCTATCAGTACTAACAAATGATCTATCAGTACTAACAAATGGCCTATCAGTACTAAGTTGGTTAGTACTGGTAGCTTGAGCTGCCTTCTTTTGAGATGCAATTCTCCTCTTTTCTTCTTCAAAGGCTTGTCTTGATTCATCATTCATAGCATTAGCAACCAATTCTTGAGTAACCATCATCTCAAGTTCATCTTGCCAGACTTGTTCATCTTCTGGCATCTGATGTTGTCCTTCCTTATCAAAAACATCTTCTGAAACTTGTATACCCTTGTCTGGAGAAGCATTTTCAGAAGGTTGTTCTTGTGCATCCTGAACAACATCCTTTACTGGAATCCTTGTCCTATGAGGTTGTAGTGGAAGCAGTATGTATTCCTGAGTAGGTCCTTTATCTTTTCCTGATGAACCTGCAACATAAGAATCTTGTGTACCTGCATCCACAATAACCTGATTTTCTACACTAACAGGAATATAATTCATTGAATTGGTGAGAAAATCAAGATCAAACATCCAATTTGGACCAGTTCCTGCCACATTTGGTTGATCTTCAAGAAAATTAATGTGCAGATTCTCTTCTACCCTTTTGGTCCTTTTGTTGTATACTCTAAAGGCTTTACTAGAGGTAGAGTATCCAAGCAAATAACCTTCATCAGATTTCCCATCAAATTTGCCTAAGGAATCTAAGGTGTTCAAAATAGTCAAGGGGCACCCAAAAGGTCTCATAAAACTAATACTAGGTGATTTACCTATTAATAGTTCATAAGGTGTCTTATTTTGAGGTTTGGTCACTAATACCCTATTCAGTACATAGCAAGCAGTATTAACTGCCTCTGCCCAAAATGGGATAGGTAAAAGTGAGTCTGCTAACATAGTTCTAGCTGCCTCAATTAGGGTCCTGTTTTTCCTTTCTGCAACACCATTCTGCTGTGGAGTTCTAGCTACACTAAACTCCCTTTTGATTCCTTTCTTAGCACAGAATTCATTCATAACATAGTTCTTAAACTCTGTCCCATTATCACATCTAATGATTTTAACATTATGATTCAATTGTTTTTCTAAGCCTATGATAAGATTACAAAGGATTTCAGATGTTTCATCCTTGGTAGCTAAGAAAAATACCCAACTAAATCTGCTGAAATCATCAGTCACAACCAAGCAGTACCTTTTCTTGTTGATGCTTTCTATAGAGACAGGTCCAAATAAGTCCATATGAAGTAATTCTAGGGGCTTTCTGATGATTCTATCTAACTTGGCCTTACAGGAGGCCTTATGTTGCTTACCCTTCTTGCAGGCAACACAAGTGTGGTCATTCACAAAAACTTTTGAAGGTAAACCTCTAACTAGGTGACCTTTAACAAGTTTATTTATATTTTTGAAATTTACATGACCTAATCTCCTGTGCCATAATTTAGACTCATCTGCTGTTGCATTTGCATATAAACAAGTTATACCTCCAGAAGGAACAATGTTCTTTAAATCCAAGCTGTACACACCATCTTTTCTAGGAGCTCTAAGAACAACTTGACTTTCATCAAGAAGCTTAAAGCTAGGAGACAAGATAAGGCATTCAGACTCAGTAAAAAGGACACTATTTTTCTTGTCACACATTTGTGAGACAGAGAAAAGATTAAACTTAAGTTCATCTACAAAGTAAACATCATCAAAGTCTAAATTAGCAGTTTTGATTTTACCTTTACCCGTTATTTTACCTCCTTTGGGATCACTTCCAAAAGCCACAAAGCCTCCATTTAAATCTTCATAGTCTGAAAGATAAGCTTTGTTGCCAGTCATATGGCTAGAGCAACCACTATCCACCACTGCATGATCCTGTAACAAGATCTCTGGATTGCCCTGCACAAAAGGTAAGAGAATTAGTATCTCTTAGGGATCCAAGTCAATACTGACTTGGAAATCCCTTTTGGGTCTACATACTCAAACTTCTTGAGCATGTAAGAGCCATTATATTTGTACACATGATCTTGGTAATTCATCTTTGGCCTCCAAACCCATTTAGCCTTCTTAAGGACATTTTCCACCTTACCCTTACTAACTACTGCCCTTGTCCCAACAGTAGTCATGTTTTTAACCCCAAAAGTTTTCACATCAGGTTTTAAGTCTTTGGGTCTATAAACTGGTTGGGTGAAGTAAGACCTCTTGATTGGTGAGTTTGAGGCTTTTGGTCTTACAATGTCCAATCTTGGGTGATATGGTCTAATAACACTATTAGATTGTGCTATTTTTGAGGCCAATGGCCTAGCAGTACTAACAGGCCTAACAGTACTAATAGACCTAGCAGTACTAACATTTGATCTATCAGTATTAACTAAACCTGCTCTGGTTAGTACTGCTGATGGGTTAAAGGTCCTTTTTGCATGAGGGTATTTCAAATTTTTTGAAAAGTTTTGGTGATTTACCCTTTTGCCATAATCCCATACTGGTTTGACTACCCTCTCCCCAGTATTGACCACATTCTTAACCCTAGGTTCAGGACTCTTTTGGTCATAGAAATCACAGTCTTTTATCAAGGGCATGTATCTAGGCAGTGTAAGGAGAAAAAGAGAGTAAAAGACTCTCAGTACTTCAAGGACAAGATGCTGTTAATGGAAGCTAAGGAGAAAGGAACAGTTTTAGATGCTGAAGCCGAAGCATTCCTTGCTGATGTAGAATGTACAGCTCCTTATGATCACCACTGGCTATTACGACTACCAACATGTTCGAAGTAAGCCATGAGGACGCGTACGATTCTGACGTAGATGAAGGACCTCATGCAGCAGCAGCTTTCATGGCTAACTTGTCATCCACAAGTGGAACCAATGGTGCAACCACCAGTCAAGTCAATGAGGTACACACTGATGCTAATCAAATCTTTGATAATGTGAATCATCTGTTGACACATGAGATGCACCAGGAAGAACACCTAGACTCCATGTTGAGTCGGATATTGATGACAATACGATTCCGTATCATCAGTACCAACTTGACAGCGAAGTTCAAGATGTTCCAACTGAGGTATCTTCTGCGCCACCCGGTGAGATATCCATGATTACCATCTTAGATGACTTGAGAACCCAATTAGACGGACACCTTAAGGTTAATCAGGAACAAAGCCTGGTTAATGACTCCTTAAGAGCTGAGCTTGCAAGATGCAAACAAGAAATGGTTAGTCTAGAACGTAATAAAGTCAAACATGATTTAGACCAGACCATTATTCAACGTAACAAACGGAATGCTGAGCTTGAAGAAGAAAATGTGTTGCTAAAGTCAAAACTTTCTCAAAACGTTGAGTCAATTAACTCTTTGAAAAATGAAAGTAAAAAAGAAGGGTTGTTTCTGAAAAAAAGGTCCTTAGGTTAATTACATTGAAGAAAAAGTTGTTTGTTTAAAAAGTGCTAATAAAGTTGCAACAGAAATTTTGCAAAGATTTCAACAACCAACACAAACTATTCCAATGTTAACAAAACGACCTAACCTAGCAACACATGACTTACACAAAACAGCTCTAGGTAGTAGCAATCCGTGGAACCTCAAACAAGCTAAGTTGTCTCGACCTACCTTGTATGATGGTCATGCACTTAAACCCCACCCAATACCTCTGTTAAAGTGCATGACAGTGAAGACGCATTAGTTCAGGCTAAAGTCAGTAGAGCTAAGATGTCTGAAAGACTAGGGATAATTAAACCCATAAACTATGCTGAGCTCAATGCCTTATATAGTCACTTTGTTCCTCATAAGGAACTGTCCCGAGAACAGGTTTTATTGGGTTACCTGTGAAGCACTTGCTACTCAGAAAATTAACCGCACCTAATCAATGTGACCCATTTGTTCCGTACGCTCCGGCAAAGAGTCAAATTTCCACTTGTTTACAAGGCTTAAACTCGTGGATTCCCGCATTTGCACATGTCATAAACCAAAGAACAGATCCATGTCGCTATCCAAGCGGCTCAGGGGAGTTTAAACCTGTTAAAGCAATGTTTACAGAACAAATCATACCTTTTTATGAAAATGTTAAACAATTTGTTCAAAAACATTGTTACAGAAGTAACTGAATACATGCGGATATTTGATGAGCTGGACACTGAGTATGAACGCTGCGTTCTTGCGAACAAGAACCTGAAAATAGAGAGAAAAAATCTTTTAATTCAAAATGACTGCTTAATTGCTAATTGTTTAGAGAAAGATATCTGCTCTATTGTGCTTGCTTCTGATATTGTTGTGCCCCCTAGTTCGAATTGCCTTTGCGAAGAACTTAGATCTAATTGCGATAGGGAACACTCCAAAGTCGTAGAACTTGAAGCTGAGATTTTAAAGAAGCAACAAATGCTTAATGAATCTGAAAAACGTTGTGCCTTTATCGAAAAGAATCACGTTAATTTACAAGTTAAATTTCAAAAATATAAAGAATGTCTTCAAAACCAGAGGGTTTGTGATAATTCTAACTCAACTGCATCTAATGCAATTTTTGAAATTAACAAGTTAAAGGATCAGCTTCAAGGGAAAGATGACACCATCAGGAACTTGCAAACTCAGATCAACATCACGAGAATGTTGAATGTAGGATCCATTATAGTAGCTTCGATAAGCAGGCCTAAGAAACTTAGCTAACTCAGTTTCAAGAATCAGCTCACTTCATTAGAATTCAAATTATGGGTAAAAGGCAGAGAATGTAGAATCAGAAACGACGTTATGAAGAACCTTACGAAATTCTAATGCTTACTCGCGTCTACATTCACCGCATAGATTCATGCCTTAACTGCTGAGAATGCCAAACTGAAAACTGAGTTGAGTGGCAAAAAGAGTAGTGGATCTACAGCCTCTGAGAAACCCAAAGTACTTGCTTCAGGGATGTATACCAACAGTTCAAAGTACGTTCCACCTCCAAAAAGAGCCAACTGGGTAAAACCAACCCCGTTGCCTAAGAAAAAGCAAGTTACTTTTCAGGAACCCCCCAGGACTTCAAATAGACCCACACAGAAACTACCAATGCAACAAAACAAGAACCTAAAATTTTCTGTGAATCTGTCTACAAGTAACCAAACCGCCACTAAGAATCTCGAAAACCATGCCAAAGAGCCGACACTACAAAACCCATCGTCTCTTGCCCAGTAAAAGTGTGAACGCAGAGGAGAGCAGCAGATCACAATAGTGAATGTTGAATGTGATGATCATAATCAGTTTGTGATTCGTTCTTTGAAGTCTGTGAATACCAAAACCCCCCAGGCCAAACATAGTGTGAATCATACTAAGAAGGTTTGGAAAGCAACCAGAAATCATAATGTGAACACTACTAAGACAGCTTGGAGACCAACTGGAAAGGTTGTTGGTAGTGTTAAGCCTCAGTGGAAACCCACTGGACGACATTTCGCGTTGTATGATAACTGTCCTTTAACTAGGATAATGGAACCCATTGTTGAGCCTTTAGAACTTACCCCGAGCGTTAGTTCTAGTTCCAAAGTTACTATGATCTCTAGGTTCACTGATTGCAAACTTAGTGATCGAAAGGCTGGTTCCAAGGGGATATCTGGTATTTTTGAATGCTAAAGCATTGTATCCTTTGTATATTTGTGTATATTTGAGAAAAAAAAATAGAAAACAGAAAAAATAAAAAATTAGATAAATGGCTTGCAGTTATTTCAGACTGTAACCCGGTCCTAACCCTTAGGAAAGTATGTCGCCAAAAAGACAGTTGTTCCTATTACCAGGTGATTTAGTTCTCCTGGGCATGGATTACTTTATATCCGTGCAACCCAAGATATAATGTACGTTTCAGTGCGTTATTTCTTTACAGACGAGAAGTCGTCTATGACACCGACCATTCTTATAATCAATTTGATCTATCAAACCATTTCGGGGTCACTATTCAGACATTGACTACCAAAACCTTTTCTATTATACCCGGGTCATTGTTTGAGGGGGAGAATCAGGTATACTAACAGTTTTGCAGGTCAGTTGGACGCACTGTTGCTGATTCTATTACAGAAAGATTGAAATGAGCCACAACCTACGTCTTCAGACGGTTTGATTTATCACTCCTGTCTCGGTATATTACTAAGGTCTTGTTTCAATAATCACTTGATATATGTGCTTAATTAACTCACCTCAAACATTGAGGGGGAGCTCGATACATCTTAAGTCCATTATAGATCAAAACCATACAAAAGTTGCATACTTTTGATCGGGGGAGAAAATGTGACTTAAATGTAAACCGGATAACTAATGATTCGATTGATTCAAAATGCTAAGTCCTATCCTTGCATGTGCAAAACATCTTTCGAATATCGATGCACATGTATAGGGGGAGTAAAAGTGTTAATATACTCAACAATGTCAAGATACCAAAACTTTTGTGTTATACACAAGTATCTTGATAATTCACAAAGAATCTTTTGTTTCATGATTGGGAATGTGATCTTAAGGAATGCGAAGGAATGAGATGTTGTACCACCAGGGTATTCGTAGAATACTCATATACTTGTCTTCGGACAGTATCCACTAGTGAGAATGACTCGTCTTACAAATACTTGTATGAGTTTGATGAGAGCCATGAGGCACTTCATATCTTTCGAGATATCTTTCAAAACATCATCAGAGCATTCTGATTTAAACTTTCGTTGTGTCCTAAATAAATTTCATAAGCACATCGAATGTTTTTCAAATCACGTTTTTGCCAACAGGCCTTCTACGGTACTTAATTGTATTAAGAAGTAAAACGCTAAACAGGAATTATACGGTATAGTCAGCAGATAGTAACTGTACTGACTCACTCTTTACCATTCTATTAGTAGAAATACTCATAGTGTGTAAGTCTACGGACATCTGGTTTAGAGAACAGCAAGCATACGGGAATCTGGTACTTCGGTATTGGAGGACTTAAAGGCTTTGAGCTGGAAAACCTATCAAGAAGGTTCTTTATTGAATCTATCTGATCACAGGTGCAATATTCATATTGTATGGTAATCGACTCACCATGTTTCTAAAACAAAGAGTTGACTACTCCAGAGCAAACGGCTACTGGTAAAGACATATCAAATCCGTTGATAGCTGATAGTTTGCTAAAAACTATATTGTTCATACTCAAAGGTTTGAAGACATCAAGAAAGCTAAGTAAATGAAGCTTCCGCACCTCTGAAATCAAAGTCTTCTTCAAAATATTAAAGATCTGAAGAATTGAAGAAGAAAGATCATAAAAGCTTTCATGATTACAACAAGTATGAGCATGTCAGACTAAAGTTCAGCATATGGCAAAACCAAGAAAAGATCACATATACTTCAAGCAAATCAGAGATCAAGATCGAACGTTAAAGATTGGATTACTGGTGAAGCATCTGAATATCAAGTGATGAACCGCAAAGACAGCGAGCTAATATGCTATGAATTCAAATATGTACGCTACGAAGACCTCACTTAGGGGGAGATTGTTAGAAACACAATTTCATAATCTAACAAGTGAAGCTCGGTCTTGAAGAAAATTGGCATTTCATAGCTCGATAGTTAGTTAATTAATTGTAATATTTTAATGATGTAAACGGGCCAAGATACAAAAAGCCCAGGTAAAGCCCACAAAGGCCTATTAGGATGATCCTCTTTAGAGTATAAATACTCTATGTTTTTTTCATTCTTAGGTTAGCTAGTCAATATTACTTTTTGGGTTTCTAGCCACCAAATTGTTCTCTTTCAAATTTTCAATCAATCCTTGTTTAATTTCATCTCTTGATTCTACATATCATTGATAAAGGTTTATATGAATGATCATGGAACCTACAAAAATGATACCAAATTGTAAAAAGAATATAAAATTGAGGTTTAACATTGTTGAGCACACAATTTAGAAATATTATGAATTGTCATTGAAGAATTCTTAAAAAATTATGCTCAACCACTAAATCATCTTATAACATACAATCTATTGAGTAGTCATTATTATTACTGAGTTGTTATTAAGACTTTTTATAATATTTTGAATACATAAATATTATCATGTTATGATGTATCCAAAATAATTAAAACTTTGTTTTTGGAAAAACTCCCCCTCAAACATTGACTCGTTTTGAAAAGGACACCAAATGTAGAAGAATTATCCTGTAAGACTTTATGAGGGATGGAGTGTTGAACACACAATTTTGAAAGATTTTTAATTGTCAGTGAGAAATTCTTGAAAAATTGTGTTCAACTTTTTAAAAAACATCATGTTAGAAGACTTCTCTTCTAACGCTAAGGATAAGTGCACTAAAACGTACACTCTCCTTTGTCGTTCGGGTCCGAGTTGCAATCTGAGAGCAATTACAAGTCATGAAGAAAAATTAGAAATGACATATTTTGAAAGCATTTGAAACTCCTGCTCGAACTTCATTTACATACCCGTGTCAATGTTAATCGACATTTCTAGGCATGTAAATGTTATCGATTCCAAGAGACATGTCAAGAAGATTTTTTTTGTGAAATATTTTTTGATTTTGTATTTTCTTTTTGAAATTTTATATTTTTGTATTTGTTTTTATCAAAAATATTTACATGTTGTCCTCAGCAGTGATAGTTATAGTTAGAGTGATCAGTTATGTTGTATGTTGATTATTCGCTAAAGGTTGTGTGTCTTGTTGTTTAGAATTATCAGAGAGAGAGCGAAAGATTTTGATACACTTCGATTTCCTGCATTGAAGTATTCTTCGTACATATGACTGAATAACAATTCCAACTCTTGTTGTGATGTAGATGTCTTGTCTGCTAGAGGAGCAACTTTTGGAACCAGCTTTGAACTGGATGGTTCATTGCAATGGGCGTTAATTCTGAGTTCTAAACTGTTATGATCAGAAGTCATTACTTGTTCATCATATCAAAATTCCTTGAAGCCCTGGTTTCTGAGATATCAGTCTTTTCAGCAACCAAACTCTGAGTCCTTCCTTTTTAGGATTGAAAGATGTACCTGCACTTAAGTTAAGAGTACCTGCACTGACATCAAGAGTTTGTTCGCATTCATATTGGTTAGTGATATCTTCATTTGAACCATTTGTGGGTTCACTGTCAACCTTGGTTGTGCTAGAGGTGAATATCTTTCCAGTAGGAACCCACCTAAGACCAACTGTCTTGAAAATTTTACCCGTCGGTTTCCACCTAAGACAAGATCTAGGAGTCATTGTTTTCTCATGCACAACGGAAGTCTTTTTGATTGAAAACCTATGTCCTTTTGGGATCTGTCTTTCTGGTTTCTTTGCAATCTAGTTAGACTTTGTTGTTGGTTGATTTAGCGAAGTGGGTAATGTTTATAAACCATTTTGGATATATTGTGAATGAGTTCTTGGGTCAAAAATGATTTTTGAAGGTGTTTTGTAAAGGGTATTTTCGAGCAGAAAACAGAACACGGAAAACGAGGTCCGAGATTTTGTAAAATCTTATTTTTGGTTAGAGAATATTTTAGAGGGTACTTTTACGAGTGTTTCGGTAATTTGAACGCCCCGTGATTCCTAATAACGAAGAAGTTACGGCAAAAACAAGTTTAGAAAAACTATAAATTTCAATCAGCTATTTGAGCTTATTTTAGTTGCTGATCTGATTTTCGACAGCCGTTTTGGGCACTTTCGAGTCCGTTTCGGCCTTCCGGCGAAACACGAAAATTGTCCGGAATGATATTTTTTATAAAATCTTATCTTGGTTAAAGTCACGAAAACGTGATATAGCGTGTCAAAACCGATGGTCAAACTGCTGCGTTTTATTAAAAATACAAGTTATAGCAGATTCTTGCAGAGGCGTTTTGGTCATTTTCTGTCGAGTTTCTAGAGTCTCGCTAAAACTAAAAAAGTTGTCCGGAATATAGTTTCGCATAAAATCTCTCTTTGTCCGAATCGTAAAAATGTGATTTAGACGGTCGTTTTGGCCGGGTCAGATTTAAATATTTACATGTACATAAAGGTCAAAGTCAATAAGGTTAAACGTTGACTTTGTAAAGTCAACGGGTTAACATTAAAACTTGTCGGGCGTTATGATAACAATTAAACGTTATTAACATTATTACTATAATAACTTGTATTTAGTAATTATTCGAAACAAAAAAAAAAACCCCGAAAAAAATATATTCTAGAAATAGAAACTTTTTATAATTAACGAAATATAATCCAATTCATGTAGTTAATAAACACATTGAATGTCGAGGGTTCGACGAGATAAACTAAATACAATCGGGACAAATATATTATGATGACAAGACTTATTAAATAGTAACTTTTGCGAAAAAGCAACTTTCAAAGAAAATGAAAGTTTTCCTTCAAAAAAAGTATTCGATAAAGCGATATAAAAAATAAAAGAATGATCGTAACAATGATGTGGGGTTTTTAGGATCAGGTGGGGGAAACGAAGTGGATTTTCCTCATCACATGTATGAATAATATAATATATATATATATAGTATATATAAATATATATATAATATATATATATATATATATATATAATACTACATACGATTTTGTTTTGATGACGATGAACGCGTCGTTTGATTATACTTTTTGATATAGTAATCGAACGACCTCTAATTAATAGGTCGTGGATGCACGTTGAGGATTTCGTGCTAGACTTATTGTGTTAAATCATCGGCTTTTGATCAAGGTGAGTTTCATAGCCTTGCGGTTTAAATTTTCAATGTTTTTAACTCCGTGAGGGGGTATAATTGCTTGTTTTGTGAAATTGAACGCAAACTGTTTTTGATACTTGAATATGATTCCTTCACTACTGAGTATATGCCTTTTTCTGTGTATCCGTTAGTTACCATGTGTTGGTGAACGCTAATGCATTAAATAGATCCTAACGGGTTTGACAAAAACCCGTCCGGGTTTGAATCCGTTGGGACCAACCATGTCAAACGTAAAAGTTACTGTCTCTGGTTCTAAGACCGAGACATCCCATCATGATGATTCTAAGTGTCTAATACAGGAATCCTAACATATCCGAATGGCTGCGGTGTTTACAAAAACAAAATACACCCAGCGGCATGACCTTACTAACTGGCACTAGTAGTTTAGTGGCTATACAAACGGTCATCATCTAATCCAAAAATCAAAATAAACTACTAACAGGACTACTGAGGTCCTAGGGGTCTTCTCCCCAGCTCTGCAAGTCGCCTATCCATCCCCAAAATACACTGTATCAGTGTGCTTTCCCAGCTGCTCATCTCTAAAACTGTAGTCCGAAGCTGATGAATCTGTGTATCTCTCTGCTGCACTGCTGCCTGCAAAGCCTGCACCTGCTGAGTCAATCGAGCAATCACCTCATCTCTCTAGGTCGCAGTCAGCTGACCCTGTTCAACCTGAGCACCAACCTGCTCCCATCTGTATGCAACATGAACCATCTAGGACGTCATTACCTGCATCTGTCCCTCAACAGCAAAAACCATCAGGCCAATCTCCCTGATAGTAACATTGGCTGCTACCTCAGCATCACTTACCTGGATTACCTTCTTCACCAACTGTCCATGTCCGTATTCCAGGTTACCCAAGCGGGTACTCAAGTCCTCAATCACTGATGGAGGTACCGGAAGTCCAGGTGCAGGGGGGGGAGATGGTCCCTCAGCAGCAGCAATGGATGGACCTCCAACCTCGTAGATACTCGGTGGGGGCACCGCTAGCATCAGAGGTGGTGTGAAGGGAGCCATCAGCCACTCCTCGTTCACCTCCCAAACCTCCTCCTCATCAAATCCCTCAGAGGCATCATCCTTAAAATCATCATCACCAAACAACATGGCAATGTCCTCATCCATATTAACTACTAGAGCCATTATCTGCTCCTCTGCCTCGACTATCGACTCAGCAATCTCATCCACCATCGGGCCAACCATCGGCTCGTCCGCTACAACTCCAAACTCTCCAAGTAAAGGCACGTCTGCCTCAATCCACCCGTTGTTGTTGTTTGGGTTACCAGCATACCCTGGTAGCGGTTCGAGCGCGAAGAAATCATAAGCTGGATGCGGCTTCGACTCATCTGCAGGAAAGTCGAATATGCGGTCCGGCGACAAAGGTTCGTCCATGATACTACAAAAGAAATACTTATATTAGTAACCACCATACATGTTTTTAATCATATGTAAAAATTATACTCATCACATACTAGGATGGTTTCATGATATTGCATGAAATGCATAAAGAAATTTAAATTTTTCGCAAGTTGCGAATACCGAGTTATATATATAACCACACATCATAGAACGGATGCCGTATATATATACTTATATAATCATTACTTATATCAAGTGTATCCCACTTGTTACGCACATAGTATGCAATTAGAACATCATATAAGGCTTCTAAGGATCAGGATCAATACGCGCGCGGATATCGGACAATGGTAAAGGACTCATGAAAAAATTTCGAAAACAGTTGTAGTCCAAGTTTTGTAAAATGACTTAGTTCACTACAACTCGTGCTTTGGTACCACTCTGTAACACCCCCAAACTACGATACGCAGCGGAATACAACATTTGGGGTGGTACTTCATAATACATGCACACGAGTCCCAGTAAACGTTCAAAAATATGTTTATAAAACACAATTTCATTCATTAGAAATAGAGACATCAGAGTTACATACGTCCCAATACCAACGCAGAAATTTATTTCCAAAAGTCATAACACGACTTGGTCTCTAAAACATTATTTTAGTTTTTGATATTACTTCACTGAGACACCGTCCTTGATAACTGCGTTCCGTCCTATCCGATCCATCAACAACAACTAACCTGAGATACATA
>BQNB010041179.1:0-46929 GCA_026074375.1 Tanacetum coccineum
GTTTAACGTTGTTATTTTTTAGGGTGCGTTTGGTATGGTATATGGGAATGAGGTTATGGGTTTGATAGTGATTAAAGATGAATGTTTAGTAGACACATGAATGAAATATGTATATCATAGTCATAGACTCATTACTCACCAATTTGGTGTCTATGAAATCCATTCCATGGGTCCATCTCTTTTTTACTACAAAATTCAAATATCTATACACTTTTTTCATACCATATTTTGTCATCCAAACATAAACAATCGTAATCATACACTTTTTTATATCCATTACATTCTACCCCATACTAAATCCGATACCCATTGAAACAGCACCTAAGATTATGACATTTGAACTACGCTATACCTCTTCCATCTAGGAAGATTTGTAGGAAGAAAAAAGTTAAAGATTTATATCATTATACTTTGAAAATATATCGGGACAAATTAAAGAAGTATTTGACCCAGCCCAAACTCTCATAATGGAGATGCGGCTAAAAAAAAGTGGGGTATCATGTATTTTCCTCTTTACTTTATGGAAAGGCAAAAAAGAGTTGCAGATTATTGGGACATGTATTATTCAAAGTATGCAATTTTAATCACGCTTTCATAAACATCTTAATTTGAACCAAAAGCAACCAAAAAAGCATTGGTTTAAAGAAACTCAATGAAGTTTTTGAAATCTTAAAGTCGTATCAAACAAACATAAAAGAATGATTGCTTTTAACTCCATCTATTGTCCAATGCATTCAAAGGGTGGAGAAGATTCTACTTTTTAGCATTTTAAGTTTTAAGTCTTGAATTTGTTCATTGTTAGATCTGTTGTATAAGAAATGTATATGTAGTTTTAATCGGTTATGATTTTTCTTTTTTGCTTGTTTAGTTTAACAATAATATTGGATTAGAAAACGAATAGAAGTTATGCGTGAAAATGGAGTACACGGAGAAATATAGACAAGAAATGGCATAATTATAAACAGTCTCAAGAGAATCGAATGCATCAATTATCTATTAGTTTTAATTTTCAGTATTAATGACTATAAACTCACTTTGTGCAGTGAAGAATTCGCCATGTAAAATATATGCCTTTCATCCTTTCTCTTTTGCATCTCTGATTTAGTCGCCTGTACGGATCCCTCCAAACTCAATTCACCCGTCAGTTACAATGACATTTACAACGATAATGAATGCTACAACCGTTACAACAACAATTACAATTCCATTCAATCCTGTAAAGAATCCCAAAGGTGGATATATGTCGTTGATAAATGGCAACAAATTAACACAGAAAACCTAAAGCCTCTTTTAACTATTTGTTTCACCTAAAGCCACAGATAATCAAAGCTATAAAACATCTTCAAATTCAAGAACAATTGAAAGATTCCATGTAAGTTGTTTTGTCTTGATTGATTTTGTATATAAATCTTAATAACTATGTGTTAATCGTAAATTGCATCCATTACGATTTTGATTTTCGTTCACATCAATGTATAGTTGCTTTGATTTTAGCTAAAAAAAGTTTCTATGATTGTGTTTTGAATTATTTTTGGGTTTTGATTAATTCTTATGATTTATTGTTTATGAGCAATTTCAGTGTACGTCATGATTTTGTTTTTCGGGTTTTTAATTAGTTTTTTCCCTTTGCTGATTTTAATTATTATGGGTTATAAATTTTATGGGTTAATTTTGAGAATAATATGTTAGGATTATGTTGTGTTTGTGGTTATGTAATTTTGGCGTTTGCGACTTTCAGCCGCAAAAAAATACGAAGCAACAAGACGGCTAAGAGAATCGGTAGGTGCTGTGGCTGCTAATGATTTACCGATTGATGTATTCGATAGCATATGAAATAAGGTATGATTACAAAGTTTGTTCCTTTTGACTAATTTGATGGTGAAATGTGCGAAATTGTGTGATTAGGTTGTTCAAATGTATGATCAATTATGCATCAAATTTCCCGTCAGGTTGAAGCATGGTCCTGCATAGTTTCAGAACTAATATACGAGCCGTTTAAGGATTGGTTTCGGTTAGTTGGATTCGATAGTTAACCCGATGCTTATTGTAGCTTTATAGATTTGACATTGTGCTTAAACTGTTGCTTATTTGCTTACTTGGTAAATCTGAGTTGACTAAATTTTTTGGTTTCGGATAGTTTGCTTTAAATATAATTCTATTAAGATTCATGTTTGATCAACTCGTTACCAAAAAATGATCGTATTGTCAAAATGAGAATAAAACAATTCGTTGATTAAAGAAACTGGACGACTTTCGTGTTTTTAAGCTTTTTAAGATTTTGTCGAAACCTGCAATATATTGTCCCCTTTGGCAGTGAAGACTGATTTAGGTCACTCAAAATGCTTATACTTACACAAAGTTAACAGCAAAAACATGGTCTAATTGAATTGACTAAATCACTACGGGAGGAGCTACGAAGAACTACCATCAGTAAAACAAGTTAATAGACCATCTGCATAACCACCGAACGTATAATATATCATGACTATGACGAGTTTTAGAAGTCAACCACTCTACTCAGATTAGCATAATGAATTATGAGGAACTATGTGGGGTCAAAATCTCAAATGGGATAACCCCTTCAAAAATCAAAACACTCCCTAATCGGTCTCATTAGTGTTTTTGACCATTACCTAAACGCCCCTTAATTCATGAGACATGGGCATATATATTCTCCGACGTTTAGGAGTGTAGAAAACTTGGTAACTATAGTCATTATTAGTATGAGTTAAGTGAAATTTAGACTCATAGAAATATTAATTTTTACAGAGTGGTCTACGTTGTAATGTCTATTTTCTTGGGGATACTAGGTGTCGTGCTTGACTTTCCAGTGATCACGGTTATATCTGTATTGAAAAGTCCATATATGTTGTTAAAGGGTTTGCACCATCTGTTTCAAGATTGTGTGGGTCGAGAAGGCCCTTTCTTGGAAACCATCTGTGTACCGTTTGCGGGTCTAGCCATCTTGCTATGGCCACTAGCTGTAGCTGGAGCCATTATAGCCTCCATGTTATCTGGTATAGCAATTGGTCTCTGCGCAACCATGATCGTATATCAGGTTACTATGTGACTCAAAACTCAAATTATACGAATGTGTTTTTCTTGGATCGACCGGGCTAATTCTTAACCTTGAGTTTGTATGAACAGGAGTCGTCTTTTTATCTCAGGCTTTGCTATATTGTAGCTGCATTGTCGATCTATGATGAATATAGCAATGATATCATTGACATGCCTAAGGGATCATGCTTTCCCAAGTAATAAAGTTTGCAACAATGTTTGGACCTTTTGTATGAAATATTAACGCTTTTATCCATTTCTCCTGCTTTAGGCATTGTAGTCCTTTTTTAGTCGTTAGAAGATGGCTTTGTGTTATGTATGAGTTATTTTATAACCCACATTCTGAACATTTAAAAAAAAATTAAGCATTATGTTGAATTCTAACATATTTATACATACATAACAATTATCATTATTGAACGTTGACTCATAATATTCATGTTGGGACCATGAACTTGGTTTAGTTAGGCAAACTGTTGGTTATTTGCTTAATTGTTGAATCTGAGTCGATTAAATTTTTTGGTTTCGGATGAATACCTGTAGTTTTGGTTGATTAAATTTAGTAGGTTTTAGAGAGTTATCTGGTGGTTTTGGATGGTTGACTGAATGGTGTCAAACCTTTGACGAAAAAGCACAGAGTGAAAACGATCGTGAACGGTAAAATCTGTATACCAAACCTTTTGATTTGACTTAATGTTTTATGATGTGCAATTTGTCAAAGTATTACGATATAACCTAATTTCATGAAACAACGGTTATTAGAGAAAGTATACTATAGTATGAGATTATTAGAAAGCATACTATAATATGAGATTATTAGAAAGTTGCATGCAATAAAGCATTATGCAACAAAAATGCAGACCAAGATTACTTATCCGCGTTCTAGTTTTCTAGAAAGGAGTCGGTTTCAGTATCTAACAAATTTGCTGATGTTGTTCCAGTTGAAACTCATGTTCAAAACGACATTATCTCACCTGAACTCTAGGTTTGTCACCATATATACGTGTGTGTGTTTTCCCCAGGTTTCTAAATTTGCGCTCTGTTGCCTTCACAAAGTCAGGTATCTATTCAATGATTATCATTGTACCCATTATATATGTTTTTTTTGTAACCATGGTTTCCGACACATGGTCTGATTAATCCACGGGCAGGATTGGTTATAAGATTTTTAAAATAACAATAATCAGGTTCATCATTTTTGACAACTTAAAATTTTTAGCACAACATAACAAAAAAGGGTAAAATCCATAAATGCTTAATGTACTTTCAAAAAAGACTCATTCTACATACTATACTTTTTTTATTGTTATTATTCTTATCCAACTCTAGTTTTTTTTCATTACACATACTTTATATAAAAATGAATAAAAACGTGTATAAAAACGCATATAAAATCATAAGATAAAATCCATAAATGCTAAATGTACTTTCCAAAAAGACTCATTCTACATACTAAAATTTATATAAAGTATGTGTAATGAAAAAAAAACTAGAGTTGGATAAGAATAATAACAATTTAAAAAGTATAGTATGTAGAATGAGTCTTTTTTAAAAGTACATTAAGCATTTATGGATTTTACCCTTATTTATAAGCTAAGGTTAGGATTAAAGCTTATTTAGGTGCATCTACTCCTGTTTTGAGCAAGGAGTTAAGGTACACTTCCTTTTAAATTTTTGCTTAGTTTGATCCGAATAGGCTGCTATTCGGGTATAGAATACCTTGTTCTTGTACTAAGTGAATTTGTTGAAGGACCCTTCACAAGGAAATACACACCGTTAACCTTATCGTGGGAGCGGATCCCACGATTAGACTCTGGCGTAAGAGTAAGTATGTGATTTTGAGAGAGTAATTGAGTGTGATTAGGGTTTGTTAGATACATGTACCGATGATAATTGGGTTCCTTTTATAGGCTGAATACCCTTTAGGGTTTCCGTATCTTTCGGCCCAAGACGCGGCCGATATTGTAGGGATTTGTAATTATCCTGACTGATTTAAATAAGTAAAGCATATCTCTTATTTACTTAGGTTATCCTATCTTAAAGATAACTTATGAAGTTACTGCGTTCACGGACAGCGGCCCGTAGCCGCGACCCGTAGGTCTAGAACGCCATGACCGCTATGCATGGATCGTAGGCCCGTTAGCAGCTACGAAGCCTATAGTAGTATAAGTGGGCCGAGGCGGTCCATACTATACGTCATCATGTCCCCTCAGTCTAGGAGACGCGGTCGTGGTCGAGACCGCGGTCATGTTTGCTAGACTAAAATATATAAACCTTTCGGATGATGCAGAACAATCAAAACTATATGTGGGACCCCACAGCGCAAAATCAGGACCCATAAAACGAGAAACGGTAAAAACGGCTAAGTGATGGGACAGGTGGGACCCGAATTGTTTCACCTTCCTCTGAAACCCTAACCGTCCAAAAAATAGTGGAGGACACGTGGCAAGCATCCAACTAGGCACGACTACCAAAGACAGAGTATATATAGGACCAACGATGACTGTTCATATTTATATAATCTTCAAACCAAACTTCCATTTTCACACATTATAGCCGCATACGTTTACATATTCCTACGGAAACGCGTCACGCTAGGTTAGTACACAACGCTATTTCATAAAACTTATTAAAAATGGGTAGGGATACCGTACAACTCGAGACCGCCGTGTCAACCATCTCCCATGAGTCGCTGCGAGAGTTTACCTCGGAGTACGGCATATCAGAGGGCCTGCACCCAGAATTGCCCGGTCGAGGGGACATGATCGTAGATTTTCCGGAGGGCAAAGTTAGTGTGTACACCAAATTTTTTGAGTTTGCCAATTTTCGCATCCCCATATCGCAGTTTCTTTTTGATATACTTAGTCACTATCAAATTCACTTGTCACAACTTTCAGTAATAGGCGCAGCCAAGGTGAGTCATTTCAAAATCCAGTGTCACGTCCTAAACATAATCCCGTCAGTGAATTTGTTCCGTGTGTTTTATACTCCATCTTTTAATTCAGGGTGGATGTCGTTTAGCAAACGACCAGGAAAGAAAATACCCCGCAGTGTTACACAAAACCCCTGGATTCCTTGAAGAATTGGAACAATAGATTTTTTTGGGTGGATGAGAAGGTATTCCCCACCGTTGTGGACTGGCATTGTAGCGCTCTGAAGGATGGAATGCTGTCAGAGGGCAACATACTGATTTTTGAGGATGTGGCGGCTATCGAATACACGCCGACCCATATCCAAGACAACGGAATTCTTGTTCTGCTAGTAGACTGAGCCGCAGATACTTCCTAGGGGATGATGTGTATCCTACGTTTCTATACAACGATGGCCGGGGTGGGTGTTTACATTTTTATCTTAAGTTTCTCGTAAAAGTCGGAAGATATGCTAACTGTTTGTGTTTGATTGCAGAGATGGATCTGTTTAACTTGATTAGCGCCCCAAATCCTGCCGCAGTAAAGACCGGGACTCGCCCGCGTGCCGCGCATGAGGTGCCGCTATTAACTACCACCGCAAGTCGGGTTATAGACATGGAGGACGTGGTTGCGACGTCAACCTCGTCAGGGACACCCCTCCACATGGGAGAAGTACATTGGACTTTTCAAAAAAAAACCCCCCCCCCCAAAAAAAAAAGGAATAATCTGTCCCTCATGATTACCAACAGAGGCGAGACTGAGAACCCAGTTTCGGCCGAGACCTCCTAAGAGGATTGATCCGTCCAAACTACACCTTAAAAATTTTTTTATATATAATAAAATATAAAATATATATAAGATCGTCTTAAAGCTGAATCATGATACGAGAAGTAGTATAGAGTGTCCCGGTCGTTATTCCCCAACGAGGTGGAATGGAAAATCGATTACAGTCGAAGATTTGGTTTGAAGGAAGGATTGGATTTGAGAGGTTGAAAAGTCAAAATTAGATGATAACGACAAATCGGTTAAGAAAATCCTAAAAATTACTAAATTAAGCTGAAAAACGGAAGCACGAATCCGAACAAAGGGGGGAAAAAACCTTAATCTTCAAAAATAACCCTACGAAGAAATTTTTACTTCTAAACTACTCTACGGGACAAATAACGAAGAATGAAAAAGACTAGACCGAAAACGGAGTTCGTTTGACCCAAAAACGAGTCAACACAAAAACCGTACCCGGACCCCGTTCTTTAAAAGATGAAAAGTTGTAAAAATGACCCTACGAAAAATTTTATATTTTTCCTACAAACTAGATGACAAAAGAAAATTTTCTAAAAAAGCAAAATATTTTTTTGATAATTTTTGTATTTTTTATGAATTTTTAAAACTTTAAACTAAATTAAATCATAAAAAATATTAAATGACTTCGAAAAATTCTGAAAAATTTACTAAAAATACTTTACCTTATTACAATCCTAGGAAAAATAAGAGACAAAAAATTAGCTTATTAATAAGCTCCGAATAAGCTTATACAGCTTATTAGCTGTTTTGGGAACAAATGTACATAAGTACAATTGCCCTTGGGACTCTAACAGAAAAGTCCCAAGGGCGCAGCGGTGAGGGTGTGAGTTATAAAGGGGGTTTGTATCGAGAGGTCACGGGTTCGAGTCTTGCTCACCCGGACCTCTTGTCTTTCCCCCTTTTTTTTATTTTCGAAAACTCTAGGGTAGAAATTGTAAAATGGGAAAGTAAAGGGTAGGCGGGTAAACTATGGTGAATTTACACTTCAGTGAAAACGGGTAACCTTGATCTATGGAAAAAGTACAAAACAGACCCTACGCTTCTAGCTTATTTTGGCTTATTGAAAAAGTGAGTTTTAGCAAAAACTTAAAACTACAAAGTTGTAGAGGAGCTTATTCTAAACAACATTAACAAAGACACTTTTGACTTTTGACCACTAGATAAGCTAGAAAATAAGCCTTTTCAAATCTGTTACAGAAACTTAAGGGTTAAGAGCTTTTTAAGTTTTTGGCTTATAACTAGCTTATTTCTAGGTGAAAGTGAAAACTAAAAGAAACTAAATGTAGATTAAGATGTGTGCAAGAGATATCTAAACAAAAATTAGCTATTTGTTAACAAGTTTTACAAGAAAAATGGCCTTAAAAAGTTCAAGTTTTGGCTTAAAACTGTTATAAGCTTTCTCTAATAAGCTAAACAGCTTAATACTAAACCTTAAAAGCTGAAAATTTGGAAATAAGCTATGCTAGGAATATAAAACTAACCTAGATAAAAGGTTTTTCAAAATTAAAACTAGAAATGAAAATCAAAATAGAAAATAAGCTAGAAATCTACATGCTGCTATACTACTTTTGCAGGCTAAAATAAGCTAGTCTAAGAGCTTAACATTGAAACTAAAGAGCTTATCTAGATTAAGCTAATGGAGTATTATTAGTGTGCTAAATTCTAAATTCTAATTCCTACTTTCAAATTCTAAAAAGTGTATAGAAATTGGCAAGCAACAGCAGTATAAACTGCTGTTTGCTGATGCAATTGGCACAAACTAAAGTGCAGGTCTAAAGTTCAAGATTTAGAGCTTCTAAACCACTCCACCAAATGCATTTGAGTGAGCACAAATGAATTTTGAACTCTAACATGCTTTAAACAATCCTACTCACTAAATCTATTTGAGCTAAAAACTGCCCTGGTGCAAGCTTAATCTTTTTAAGCTCTAAACTCTTAAATTCTTCAAACTAACTCTTAAAACCTGTTGTACACTTGTTAACTTGACTAAACTCAGCTAAATGAAGTATTTAGACAGAATAGTTTTGACTTTAAAAGTCAAAGTAACCTTAATCCAAACACCACTTAAAACTAGCTGTCTAAACTAATTTGAGCTTAAAAACTATTTTAAAAACTAAAGCAGCTAAAATCTTTTATCTACTCACACTAGAATTCACCTACTTAAGCTATTTTAAAACTAAAACCCACAGCTTATTAAAAGGAAATAGCTAGTTTCTCTCCTAGCTTATTAGGACTAAATGACAGAATCTAAAAAGTGAAACCTAAATGAATCCTAGCTACCAAAGTTTAAAACATTTGCATTTTTAGACTAATCTAAACAATTCTAAACAGGTTTAATCACAAGGAAAACAAAATGAATAAGCATTATGAATTAAGCTAAGTATATGCTAAAATGAATTTTAGACAATGAAACCTGAAACTTGTAGTCTCAGTCACTAGCCACTCTATCTGAATGAGTGGCTACAAATTGTAAACCTAATGGCTTCCAAAGCCTCTATACCCAGCTTAAAAGCTCACTAAGCTCTTAAGAGCTTATTACTCCTTGTAACTTCAACTTTTGATCAAACTGAACTTAAGAGATCATGTTTTGATATAAAATGAATAAAACAAGTTAATGCATGGCTGTTAACAAATTTTTAACTGAATTTGAGCTTTTTAACAAGAATAAGCTCAAATGAGCTTATTAGAGCTTATTGAAATAAGAACAGCTTAAAATTGAAATCAAAAACCAAGAAACTTGAAAACTGAATTATATTGCTCAAAATAGTAAAGTACAAGCTAGAAGTTATAAAGTACGAGTGTTAAAACTTAATTTGAAAATCGTAAAAGCTTAAAAATAAAGGGAATTACAAACTGAAAATTAAAAACTAAAAAACTACTCTTGTTCTTCTGTCTTCTTGTCTCTTTTATAGGCTGCTTCTGTCTTCTTGTGTTTGTGTTGTGAGAGCAAAACCAACATCATCATAGCCCTCCTTTTTTGCCTTGGTACCCAAACTTTTGATCCGAGCCCTTCTTTTGTTGTGGTGCCCACGGATTGCCACAGTGGCAATGGGGTTTAGTGGAGGTTAGGTGATGATCCTCTGTGTAATTTGTGTTGCAGGGTAAAGAGGGTAAAGATGACCCATGAATAGAAAAGGGGCGGGAAAAGGTTTTTGGTTTAGCAGGGATAAGTTTGAAGAGTTGACATGTTTGGTCCTTGAAGGTTATAAGTCACTTTGCATTATTGGTCCTTGTGGTTAAAACCTTTTGGGGACTTGGCAATTTCAGTCCCCAAAGGTTATAACACCTTTTGCACCGTAGGTCCTTGGTGTATATAAGTTAGGGTCTTTGGCAGGAATGCCCCTTGGAGTATATCTTTGCCATATTGGCAGTTTGCACCCTTCTTTTCTTTTTCTTCTTTTTTCTCTTATAAATATAAGTTTAGGGATTTACAATTTTAGTCCCTAAACTTATATTTCTTGACTTTTGGCTTCGGGGTTGACTTGGGTTGACTTTCTGTTGACTTTTTCTGGCTTGGGCTTGGATTTTGACTTTGTCTTTTTCTGCTTTTCCATTCCGAGTCCGGTTTTGTCGTTTTGGCTTCGTTTTTCGTCTTTTTCTTAAATATCCGTTCCTGCACAATACAATTAGCAAAACAAGCGTATATTTGGCATTTTAAGTCCGTTTTTGGTTATTTTAGCTCGTTTTTAAAGGTAAAAGGTATGTGTAATTAAACACATACCAAAATCCCCCATACTAAGGTATTGCCGTGTCCTCACGCAATGTGTGTAATTAAGCACATACCAGTCATAAACCAACAAGGCAGCTAAGACATGCATACATGTCCGTAACGACGGAATAGACATGCATGCTCGAACAACTCCTCATTCGCGTAAAACCAGCGGCTAAATGATAATTCTTTGCATGTGGTAACATGTAACTAATTCGCTCAATTGCTCGTCACGACCGAGCAATTCTCAAATGTAAATGATTAAGTAACAATTCTTTGCAATAGTTATACAAAATGGGTTAATAACATGGGATAAATGATGCTATAAAATAGACGTTATTTGATGTCATCAAATATCCCCCCACTTGAATCCTACTTGTCCTCAAGTAGCCTTTAGAAGTTTATAAAAATGTATCCCTAAGGATATTTTCCGTTAAAGCATTTATTTGATCTATTACAAGTACACAACCAAACACCTCACGAAATAGGAAGATGAAAACACTCAAATCACTCATCTAATCTATGTGGTAACATGAAACTAATTCGCTCAATTGCTCAGTCGTGACGAGTATTCTATCATAAGCTTGGCAAGGATACACATCTCCACCACTAAAGTCAAGGAGTAACAAGTTTATAAAGGTAAATATGGGTTTTTGTATGGAAAGGCTTACGGTTGATCATTCTACAATCTTTCACCAGAAGTACCACTTCAACAGGGTAGCTGAAGCATACATACATGGCCGTAATAATGGAATAGACATGTGTGTTCGATCACATCCCCATTAGAATTTAACCAACGGTTAGGATGAAGAATGATATAGGGTAGGAACCTTCTAACTTTCACCAAAAGTCATAAACCAACAAGGCAGCTAAGACATGCATACATGTCCGTAACGACGGAATAGACATGCATGCTCGAACAACTCCTCATTCGCGTAAAACCAGCAGCTAATCATTAGGTGAGAGGGAAGTAAATTGTTGTTAAATAAAAATCAAGAAACAAATAGATTAAGCCTAAAGTACAAGTTACTAGACACTTTTTCTCGACCGTTACCATGATAAAGACACGACTATTTACAACGTCTTGGTCATAGATCAAAAACAACAACCTAAGTTGGCATCCCGTAACGGTCAACTTCCCAATCATCCCAAACTTTACATACTCTACAAGGTAAGTGGTGATATCTTCTACTTTGTACAATACTCTACATTATCGATTTTTGTTGCGTATCAATGAATAATCGATCCTTCGTGTAATTCCTTCGGTTCTTGTTTTGCGAAACGATTATATTCTAATTTTCCTTCTTTTTTTGTTGCTATTTTTCTCATTTTTTCAATTTTTTTTCGATTCAGTCTAACTATATACGAAACTCGGAGTAGTTTTACCATCTTCACAATCATAATAATTCTGGATAATTCCTTCGATAGTTCTTCGTTCTTCAAATTCACATTAATTGTGACGGTAGTAAAATCACATGAGTTTTGACTACTAATATACATTCCCATTTGCAATGTGCAAATTTCCAACCGCACCAAAGATAGAAAATGACACAAGACTCGGGAAATACAAACTTTACACTTTAAGAAACTGTAAATTAAACTTAATCTAACAGGGTAGGTTAAGGTGTAAGGGTGGAACGAAACAAATAGTTGGTGTAATTCATAAAGGATTGGCTCTACGGGTTGTGCTAATGGATCATCACTCTAAAGATGAGAGTGGAAAAGGGTTTAAACTAGAGGTTAACTAACCGGTGTAGTTAGTTAATAAGCAACATGGATAGGCGATTTGGGTGTAATCCTAAAACTTTACCAATGTAAACAAGTTACTCTAATTAAATCCATAATACTCATTATTGTGGTCTCGAATAGATATACCAAGCCAAGTTCTAAAGTCTACAACATCACCGACACACTCATATTTTGTGGAATTTAGGTAAACATTTGGAAACGGATATCCTCACAATATCTAACAAGGGTTATTGTGTGCGGGTTATGTATCATGCAATTTCACAAAAGTATGCTTGAAAAAAAATTAAATTTGAGCATAATTTAAGCATTTTAGTGTGAAAAATAGGACAAGTAAACATTCTAATTCCATCCCCCCACTTGAATTATACAACATCCTAGTTGTATAGAAAAAATATTAAATACAGAAATTTAAAAAGAATTAGAATGAGAAACTCCCCTGATATTTGCTCGGTAGATACTCCAAGTTGCGTTTATGAGCAAGATTGTGTGCTCGAAAAGCGTCTGAATCCTAGCATGAACAGCACACACAGAGAATTCTAGAAAATATGCATTCCACCAACTTCGTTGATATTTCTTTCAAGAGGTCCTGTGTAAAATAGGAAAAATGTGTATTCCTATATTGGCATCTACGGTTAATTTAAACTAAACTAAACTAACTAAATACGGGTCAGTCTGGTGGATATACCGTATCAAATTAATGAATACGTTGTATTCCAGAACTAACAATAATGTTTTTAAAGTGCATAAAAAGTAAAAATTGATAACGTCCAGACAATCAATACGCCGTATGGTATGGGGTGGATACGCCGTATTGATGTCTAGAAAGACAGACTCGATAAAATTAAATAACAATCTGGGTTGTCTCCCGGGAAGCACTTTTGTTCACTGCGAAGTCTTTAAGTTAGACTTGTCTTCAGCTTCTCTTCACTCGGCTCTAGTCAGCATCCATCCTTCATCCATTTTTCGAAAGATTTCTTGGTAAGCTCGGCACGCCTCTTATCTTGTGATTGTAGGATCATCGTATTCGTCTTTTTTTACAGCAACACACTCTTCATCATTATTGAACGAATATTTGATCATCATATACCTCCTTATATTGCACACCGGTAGCTCGTGAACTTTACATAATTCTTCTTTCTCATTATCTTCGTAAGCATCATCATAGTTTGTATCTATGTTCCATTGTCTCTCTTGTTCGTAATGTGACTCATCATCACCTTTATTGATAAATCCTTCCATGATAGCTTTGTTTCTTAAAGCCTCATCTTTAAGTTCACTTTCTTCTAAAGCCTCGTACCACTCTTAATCCTGATAATGTAGTTGGTTTCCAATAATGTAAGTTCCGGGTAAGTTTCCTCCATTACAGTATCCATCATCCTTCCAACTACATGTTGGCTATTCCAAACATCCAATCTTATAGTTGAAAAGCTTGCAAGTTTGTTTAACTGGTGTGGGTTTAGTCCAAACTCCGGCGTTAGTTCATGGCTTCTCATCGACCTATGGTACGTCCTTGTTCCATTCATAGATCCAATCATCCTTGTAATCTTCATAGGTCTTGAATCCCTCAATGTCCTTAGTAAGTAAGTCTGGATCGATTTGTAAAAGATATTTAAATTCTTTAAATGCCTGGCATATAGGTGTTTCAAAATTAAATAAATTAGTTTCGATCCTAAAGACTTCAGCAACTTCATCCTTATCATCAGAAGATTCTTCATCAGTGATCTCAACTTCATCATCTCCCCTGATCCAGTAAATCCATAATGCTTTCATAGTATAATGATCCATTGTCTTGTAGTTGAAAAACTTCGATCCCAACCATTCAGTAAATGCAACATCAGACGGATCATATTCCATATCATCATCAGCTTCATGCTCTGAATCATCATCCATTTTTGAGTCACATGGGATGTTAGCAACTTCAACTTCATATGTGAATCAATCATCATCCATTTCGCTTATTTGATTGACTTCATTGTTGAAAACTTCAAGTGATGTATCGTAAGTGAGTGAATCTTCGACCTTAACATCCTTAATTTTCTTGAATTCTCCTTTGATAACCTTTGTCATTCTTACTGAAAAGTACCCAGAAAATTATCAGTAGAACCAGCGGGAGAAAGGTATTAAAAAAATTTAGGTTTTAAGATCGAGAATGGAAAAGAACTTTATCAGATGATCGATACGCCATATTCAATAGAAGTGAATATGCCGTATTAATCAATTTGAATGAATACGTTGTATTGGACAGAAAGTTGGACACGCCGTATCTAATGGAAGTGGATACGCCGTATTCAGCTATTGACCAGAATAGTGTATTAAGAAAAACAATTAAATACGCAAACAATTAAACACACATATATACAGGCAAACAATTAAAGAAAAATATACAAAAACATACAAAATATACAAGAATATACACTAATCTAATTAACAATACTCCTAAGGGTTAGATATAATCTAATGTTAAAAACCAAAATATCAAGTAAAAATCAAGATTAATTTTCACTTCCCGACAGCGGCGCCAAAAACTTAATGTGGTCGTTGTGTGGTGTATATTTAAGATGTTTCAAGTTTTAAATTTATATTTTGCCGACATAACCAAAAATGACACTTTAACGGGCAGTGTACCCGGTCGATGGTAGATTCGTGGTAAGTAGGGTGTCAAACACTTGAAGAGAGATTAAATCTCTTAATTTATTTATATTTTGGTTATCTAATCTATGTTAAATCTAATCTAAGTCAAACCTATGCTAAAGCTATGTTAGTTCTAATCTTAGTTCTAACAGGTAAAAGGGGGGTTTCAGCCTGAGAGACTGGCATAGGTTGGTCGGTGACTACAATCAATTCAAGACACTTTAACCCACGCAAGCTAATTAGCAAAAGATAAAAGTACAAAGTAACGGTCACCTTTATATAAGAAAACGTAATTAAACAATATTAATCCGATTAAACTTGGTATTAGTTTATTTAGTGCAATGATTTCTTCTCTCGAAGTGGCATATCATTCCTAAGACTTAGGCGGGACTTCTTCCTAAGACCTAGACACATTAATTCTGTCACAATTAAATCATCCGCATAAAGCATCCTTATTTGCTGATTATAATCTATCTTAAGGATTAAAGCAATGGTTATCTTGTTAAACCCTAGCTCATAGAGACTTTACTCACTTACCGCTTAATGGCAATTTTTACACTAGTAGTCCACTTGTCCAACTATCCAATGGAATCAGTACGTTATTTGTTGAATTATCTAGGTTCACCTTCTAGTCAACACGTTCAATAAACCATTGGCAATATCCAATTAACTAGTTAAGTCCGAAGCGTATCCTAGACAAATTTATAAGGACAATACTTTGATCTATGATCTAGATGATAAATCAACTAATATGGAGAGCTATCTAGGACTCTAGATTACTTGGTCCGTATCACTAGATCCAGTTAAATGATAGGTCGCATACGAAAGCACGTAAACAAGTATAAATTGATAAACATAAACAAGCATATAACGATAAATCTAGAAATCAAGATAAACAATACCAAACATTCAAATCTTCATAATAATGGCTAATACCTAAAGTTATTAGCCTTCAAACATCATAATAAATACAAGAGCAATTATTTAGCCAAGGTAAACTAACCGAGTTAACGAATGATACCAAAAACTAAACGATTACTAAAGTATATGGAATTACACGTTGTCTCCTATGGAATTGATAACGTTGCTTGACCTCTTTTGTTATTTTTCTCCTCTGAAAATTGACTTTTATGGTTTAGATATCGAGAATATGATTTAGCACACTTAAAACTACTTTTTTGAGTTTTGTAATATAGGGACTGGAAAGTCGGTTCGATACGGCAATACTCTGTGGAAACCAAAACACGTAATAGGTTCTTTGATCGTTTAAGCTCAGGTTGTTTAGACCTTTATCTAGGATAATATCAATGCTCATAAGTTATAATCCCAATGAATAGATCTTTAACTCCTTAGCTTCTAAGGTTTAGTACCCTTCGATAAATCCAAAAATACTAAGGATGAAACTTTGATTTGAATGATATAAGCTATGCGGAATCTAGCTTATACCACTAAGAAGTATATTCAATCAAACAGTGAATTATGATTGACATAAAGATATAACACAACAAGCTTCAATATATTAATATGACCACTCTAACTTAGTGATAGGGTTTACAACCTTGAAGCTATATCTCTACACACACACTTTTTCTTGATGATTGAAACCTATAACCTGTATCTCTTTATATACTAGAGATATCTAGGTTTACAAGAAAACATAATAAATACAATAAGGAAACTAAATCTTTTAATCTTTATCATTATCTTTGACCAAATCTTTCAATTCTTATCTTTTGTAGTATTCTTTGACTACAACTTTGGTCCTTCATGTTTCCATCTTGTTTCATTCGTTATTTTGTCTTTATCAACTCAAATATAATTCCCAACAATCTTCCCCTAGTTGATAATGACAAAACCCAATAAGCACGAACTTCCCCTGAAGTTGATATACGAATGAAACTTCCCCTTAATCCATGCTATACGACCAAGAATCAACAAGTTGCAAATCATCACTGAATCATCTTCCCCTTTTTGTCATAATCAAGTAGGAGACTAAAGTATGCAACTTTGATCTTCACAACCACAAACCAATATTACACTTCCAATCCAAGTATTCCAATGTCCCAAATTTCCCTCCATTACGCACCTTAAGAAAAATGAACTTGAGCAGTAGAAACTTACACTAGCAGTAATAACAAAGGCTAGCAGTAGTAAAAACCTTCATCTTGATGTAGCATATAAATGGTTAAACATTTTAACATTAAGCTTCCCCTGAAACCATATGTTAACCATTTCTTGAATCTTCAATTCTGTAGGCTCTATGTAATGATTACTGATGAAGAAAAATTAAGTATAACAAATTTGATGTAGAAGTAGAATATCCCAAATTTGTATCTTATGTCTTGCACTATAATATGATAAGAACTCATAATCTTCTTCTTCGTTTTATGAGTAGACCTCGATCTCTTGATAAATCTGCATGCCTATACATGAGTCACTGAGCCAAGTGATAGTAAATACCTGTGAGTACTACAATGTATCTCCTTACATCAGGTAAAAACTAGTTTTATCAAGTCTTCATCATAAACCGTATATAACCAAACAAGTTATCTCCAAGACCAAAAGATATAATAAGAACACGCATCCAAGAGTTCCACTTCATCTTCAAATAAGCAATAAACAATCTTCTTCGTAATCAATTAATCAATCAATCTCCAAAACGAGCCTTTAATTCAGTTAAGAACTAAAAACCAAAAATCTTTTGAACCTGTGTGTAACAAATCCAAACTCCATCTGTCCGAAATCTTGTATCCATCCAAGAAAAAAAAATCATTCCTTGTACGATATCGGTCATAACTAACAGTATAAATCTCTTCTCGAATAAGCCTAACAGTACAAACTTTTTCTTGGGCAGCATTAACTTCCTTTTGAGAAAACCCTTGAGCACGAACTGTTTTTTTAACAACCTCCTTGAAGCCCAAAACGTCTACCTTCTAAGCCCAATAGCATTCAATCGTAAACTTTATTCCCAATACAACCAGCAGCATTAATCTCATATTTGCACAAAGTATATTCGATAGCAGCACAAATTTGTTTCTTTAGTAGCATTAGCCACGAACATCATTAATAACTTGTATAACAAGCTGGTTACACTTCCTTGGAGCCCAATAACAGAAGCAAATCATAAACTCCATCATCATATAATGAATCACATGATACGAACAACATTAAAAATATCAACAGCAGTATTAAAATATAGAAGTCAACACTAAGTTACTCCTTCCTCCCATACCTTTTGTGACACATTAATTAACAAGCAAGTGTCAGTAAAATCCTTGAATCCCAAGCTTGTTCGATCACTTTGAAGCCCAAACATAACCGACAGCAGTATTAACAAGCATAAGGTATACAAGCAACAACCATAACATCATGTTCTTCTCATCAGGTTCACCAAAACCCTAATAACCACGAACAAAACCATCATGTATACCTCCATATACCTGCTGTAGCTGTTGTTGTTAAACAGCTTCAAGACTCATGGAGTTTTGTCCTATCATAAACTCTATACACACGAGCAGAAACACCATGTTAACAATAACAACACCTGCTCTCCGTACTCAACCGCCATCATCACCAATATCATCACGTGTATATAACATAACAATACCATCAGATGATGACGCACACATCACTCATTATGAATTAGGGTTTGATCTTCTTAATCTCTTCTTTTAACACAATACTCGTCCACAACATGCTCCTCTAATTTAAACTCAGACGAATATGAACAAACCCTATTTAAACGAAAAGAGATCTGATAGCAGGCCCTCCAAACCCTTCTTCGCCATCAGTAAGTGGATCCCATGAACATAATCAATAAAAGATCGAATCCACGCCCATATGATTAAGACGAATAATTAACAGCAGCAAAAGAAACCCTTTAATAGTAACAATAATTCACAATCGTATTGCATACCATAACAGGTAGAGAGGACGATCATAAAGATTGTTATAGCAATAAATCTTCAAAACCCTTGAAAACTTTTAACATAAATCGATTTCATGAAAATTAGGGTTTTTAGGGTTTCTTCAAAAACCTTGTTTGATCCTAGATTGAGAGCCACGAGGCTCTGATACCAATTGTGGAAACCTAAAGATCGTTGGATCGTTTAAGCTCAGGTTGTTTAGACCATTATCTAGGATAATATCAATGTTCATAAGTTATAAAAACAAAGCGGAATAAGAACAAAGATATTCAACAATGTGTTCTTCATTAATAACCAAACGTCCTACATAGCCCCAATTCTAGATGATCAATTCTAGAACGGTTACTCTAACTAGTAACATGAATCATAGATTCTTGAGGCTAACACAAACAAACCCTAGGCGTCCATTAGAGGACTTGACGCCTAGACACACACACACACACCTTTACTGTGTTTACATCTTTTCTCTATCTTGTGTTTTTCTAAATGCCTGGACCTCCTTTTATAGCATAAGGGGTCCTAGGCTTACAAGGAAACTAATAATGATAATAATGATAAAATCAATTAGTTATTCAATCATTATCTTTGACCAAATCTTTCAATTCTTATCTTTTGTAGTATTCTTTGACTACAACTTTGGTCCTTCATGTTTCCATCTTGTTTCATTCGTGTTTTGTCTTATCAACTCAAAATATAATTCCCAACAGTATCTAATGGGTTGGATACGACGTATTGGAGTTTCTTGGAGTAGGGACCACGTTTGATATCTTCTAGAATATTCACATACTATATATTTAATACGGCGTATTGACATCTTCTGGATATGACGTATTGAGCTTCATTCTTTTGTGCTCTTTGGTGAGTGCAGGCACAGATACGCCATATCTTCCTTGATGGATACGGCGTATTGGTCTTCAGAATAGTAATCTTCAAAGTATCTTTATTTAAGCTCTAGAATGCGCGCCTTTTGCTAATATTCACCAAATACTTCATAATTACAGCAATTCTCAAATATAAATGATTAAGTAACAATTCTTTGCAATAGTTATACAAAATGGGTTAATAACATGGGATAAATGATGCTATAAAATAGACGTTATTTAATGCCATCAGATAGGATCTAAATTTAGCGAATGCAAAAACTACAACCATAAGTTCTTTCTTAGTTATGGTGTATTTTTGTTGAGCTGGATTGAGAGTTTTGCTTGCGAAGTAGATTGGGTGAAAGTTTTTACCATCTTTTTGACCTAAGACAGCACCAACTGCGAAATCACTTGCAACACACATAAGTTCAAACGGAAGATTCTAGTTTGGGCATACGATTACAGGAGCACATGTAAGTTTTTCTTTTAATAATTCGAATGCTTTTCGACATTCATTATTGAATTCGAACGGAGTATCTTTTTCAAGCAGCTTAGTTATAGGTCGGGCAATTTTTGAGAAATATTTTATAAATCTTCGGTAAAAACCGGCATGTCCTAGAAAGCTTCTAACACCTTTGATGTTGGTTGGGGGTGGAAGTTTTGAGATTACATCGATTTTTGCTTTGTCAACTTCAAGTCTTGCGTCGGACACCTTATGTCCAAGCACAATTCCTTCTTTGACCATGAAGTGACATTTTTCACAATTAACAACAAGATGCGCATCTTTACAACGCTGGAGCATTTTATCGAGGTTGTTTAGGCATTTTTTGAAAGAGTTTCCAAAGACGAAGAAATCGTCCATGAATACTTCAACGGATTCTTCGATCATGTCATGAAAGATTGTCAACATGCACCTTTGAAAAGTAGCTGGAGCATTATATAAACCGAAAGGCATTCGCCTATAAGTGTATGTACCGAAGGGACATGTGAATGTTATTTTTTCTTGGTCCATTTGATCGATAGGAATTTGAAAATATCGAGAAAAACCATCGAGAAAACAAAAATATTTATTTCCTGTGAGTCTTTCCAACATTTGATTCATAAACGGCAAAGGAAAATGATCTTGTGCAGTTGCTTCATTGAGTTTACGATAATCGATGCATACTTGCCAACCCGTAACGGTTCTTGTTAGGATAAGTTCATCATTTTTGTTTGTGACTACTATAATACGGCCTTTCTTTGGTACACGGTGAATAGGATTAACCCATGGACTATCAGAAATTGGATAAATAATATCGGTATCCAAGAGTTTTACGATTTCTTTCTTAATAACTTCTTGCATGTTTGGAGTTAACCTTCTTTGTTTTTAGACAACTGATTTTTTGTCATCCAGAAGTTGTATCTTATGCTTGCAGAAAGATGGGCAGATACCAGGAATTTCTGTTGTTTTCCAAGAAAATGCTTTTTTATGTCTTTTAAGGACAGATACAAGTTTGTTCTTGTTTTGAGCAGAAAGTTAAGATGATATGATTACAGGAAGAAAAGAGGGTTCTTCCAAAAATACATATTCCAAGTTATCAGGGAGAGGTTTGAGTTCGAGATCCGTAGGAGGTTCTTCGAGAGATGTCTTGATTTTATAATCTGTGTTGATGGTGATTTTTTCAAATTTCAGTTCTTCTTCATCGGACTCAGAGTCATAGTATTCATTTGAAACCATTGCTATGAATTTATCGAATTCAGAAAAGATTTTTTCTTCGAGAACGGTTCCTTCGATGGAATGAAGGATTTTGCTTCCTTCGTCAAGAAGACCATCAAAATCTTCTTCTAAGATTTCATCAATAACATCGATACTGAAACAGGTATCATCGTTCGAATAAGAGTGTTTAATGGCAGAGTCGATATTAAAGATCATTTGTTCAGTTCCAACTCCAAGATTGAGTTATTTCTGTTTAACTCGAATTACTGCATCAGCAGTGTAAAGAAAGGGTCATCCCAAAATGAGAGGAACTTTGCTATCTTCTTTCATTTCGAGAATAACGAAATCGGCAGGGAAGGTAAATTTACCAACTTCAACGAGCATATTTTCAGCTATTCCAATAGGGTATTGCAATGATCTGTCGGCTAATCTTACGCTCATTTTAGTAGGTTTAAGAGTTTCGAGAGATAGTTTCGCATATAAGGAATATGGCATAAGGTTAATGCTAGCACCAAGGTCGGCTAAAGCATTACATGAGAAAGTTTTATTAAAGTTACATAGAATAAGGAAACTTCCTGGGTCTCCAAGTTTAGGTGGAACTTTGTTTTGAAGAATGGCAGAACTTTCTTCGCTTAGAAAAGCGGCTAAAATTTGTTTGATTTTGTGTTTGTTGCTTATGAGTTCTTTGAGAAATTTGCCATAGTTAGGCATTCCGGCTAAAATGTCGACAAGAGGCACTGTTGGTCCCACTTCAACACTTCTATAGATCAAATTCCTTAAGCTTATTTAAGGTTTAGTTATATTAGATAAATCTAACACAACTATAGTAGAAACTTTGTGTGAATGTGTTAAAGATTATGTGGAATATAATCTTTAATAAGAAGAATTTTCAATGGAACAATAAAACATAATGAATATATAATTCAACAAAACATAAAAGCTCCAATATTATTAAGCAAATAATACTCTCAAAGTATTAGGGTTACAAAGACCTTGAAGCTATGAACTATACGACTTTGTATATTTTTCAGTATATGATTGTGATTGCAAACTCTATGCCCTAGGACCTCCTTTTATACACCAAGGAGTCCTAAACGGCTTACAATACTTTCCTAAGTAATCATAATCTTCTAAACAAATAACTTATACATATCTTTTACCAAAATATCTCATACAAATCACATAAGCAGTACTAACTAACTCAGCAGTACTAACTTCTTCACTGGCAGCATTAACTCCTTCAGCAGTAGTAACTTTACACTAGCAGTAGTAACTTTTGTACTAGCAGTACTAACTACTTAGCAGTTTTTCTTCTAAGTCTCTGAGCAGTCTTAACTTCCACTAGCAGTGGTAACTTCCTCTAGCAGTAGTAACTTTCTCTAGCAGTAGTAACTTCACCAGCAGTCTTAAACACTTAGAATAATTTTCATTGAAATTATCCAGCAACACTAACTTTGACTGAGCAACATTAACATCAATAAGAACAGTAGTAATTCCAAACAGCATCATGAAGGCTTTTAATCCCAACAATCCTCCCCTAAACTTTATATTTATCTCCAAAATCATCAAGTTTCTTTATTGAAAGCTTCATTAATCACCAGGAGGATGCTTTAAAACACTTCATTGATTCTTAAGCTATTTTGTGAGAAGTTTAAGAAGTTGATATGCCATTTCATTAAAATGATCAACCTGAAGCTTCTTGTTCAGCATATCTATAATTGTAGCAGGTGTAAGGGGATATCTCCTTTCTACCAGCATGTGAATGTGCATATGTTGCATCCTTGAGGAATGAACTCCATAGGAGTCATATAGTTTCCAATCTAACACCTTGTAATCCTGTTGATTCCTCTAGACTTTATCTCAACATGTGGTTTAAACATTGTGTTTAAATCTCCCTATAGAATCAAATCTATGTCCTCCATTGGTCTTGTTAATCCATATTTAGCTTTTACCAATTTCCATAGAGTTTCAAAATCTTCCATGTCAAAACTTTTGGGCATATGACTAAAGACTAAGTACATCTTTAAACTTCCATCAACTCTGATGATCTAGTAATTGTTTTTCTTTCCTTCTTTATGAATCTTCCAGTCAACAATGGTTGGAGGCTTAGTAGCCAAAGGAATAGCATCAATTGCTACTTCCTCTTCATCAGGAACAACTTTCATGAGCTCTTTAATCTTAGCTGCTTCTTGATCATCATCCACTTCAGTTGTTTCTTGAACATCATCCACCTTTTGCTTTTTAGTGACCTCTTGTTCTAGCTCATCTCCTGCTCTCTTTGAACTACCTTCTACCAAGTCTGTTTTATAATCCACAAACATGTTCACCCTTTTGAAAGCTTTGTCAAATAATTCTTTGATAGAATCAAAGCCTTTAGATTTTAAGTCTTTGTGCTTCCAACCTTCCATGTTCTTAAGGTAGGTAATCATGGTCTTCTTCTGTTGAGTTTTGGTTGGTGGTTTGTTCCTCTTCTTTTCTGCTCTTTTAACTGGAAAGTGCTTTCTTCTTTGCTCTAGGAGTTCTTTAAACAATGTGGCTTTTTGTTTGGTTATGAACTGCTCTTGTTCTTCAGCTTACAGTCTTTAAGCCAACTGATAATCAGCATCAACCTTAGCCTGAATATCATCCCATTCTTTAGTCAAGGCTACATTGGCTTCATCTTTCTCCCTTGCAAGTCTCTCCTCTTTATCAAACTCAGCTTGTAATCTGATAGCTTCTTATTCATCAAAACTGATTTGATCTTTCTTCTTCAAAGGCTTCTCAGGTTCTATCATTTTCTCTTTGCCTTTGTCCTAAACTTTTGCCTTTGATGGTTGTGAGGAAATTGTTGTTGTTGTAGATGTACCCAGCTCAGTAATGACAATTCCTTTCCTTGGAGTTGGAATTGTAGCAGTTGTTGTAGTTGTAGCAGCACTAACCTTTGTACTGGCAGCACTAACTGGTACACTTATCTCTTCTACAACATTGGCTTTTACCTTCGGTTTTACACTTTTCAAAGCAGAAAGTGCTTGAGTCAAAGTAACTTCATCAACAGTCAAATTCACATCTTTAGTAGCAACTTCTTGTTCTGCTCACACTTCATCACCAGTCAAAGTATTCACATCAAACATATCAGCATCATCTTGATCATTAACTAGGGTAATGTCAGTGACAACCATAACTTGAGCAGGTTAGTCAAACTATTAGTGTTGACTTATGGATCTGTTGCAATGTATGGGATATGTGTTATATGTGTTTATACGTGTCTTATGTGTTTTTGTGAGTTATGTGAGATTTGATAATCAATCCATTGAGCATGATTATCTCATTGGGATTGGATTTGTGTTGGATTTTATAGAGTTCATTTTGTTCACTTTTAGTGACAAGGAAATAATTTTGGTGATTGAAGCGGTTTCGCGTTAATTGTGTAAGTAATTATACGTATATGTATTTATGAGTTAGTATTATTAGGATGAGATTAAATTTTAGTGGTAAGGATATGAAAGAAATGAAATTTCTATTTTTGGAATGTTAGGGTTAATAAAAATGAAAAGTTAATTATTTTTAAAAGTCTAGTAAATTGCGTGTACGCAAAAAGGTATGCGCAAATAAGCTTAGGTTTTTACAAAAACTTAAGGTAATGTTAATAATTAAGTAATTAATTAATAAAAAAATAAAAAAAGGAAAAGATGCCATTCGGCCGAATAAGGGAAAGAAAATAAAAAAAAAGGAGTTTTAAAAGGAAACAAACTCTAATTAGATCTTATCTATAATTAATTAGGGGCCTATAAATACAAAATAAAATCTCAAACCCTCCCCCCTTTGTATAACCGGTCGAATAAGAGAGAAAGGAGGAGGAAAAAATTAGGGTTTTTGCTTTTGTAAAGAAATCAAGCTCTTAGGTAAGTTTCAATTAATCCTTGTTAGTTATTAATTTTTAATCATGTAATAATTAATATGGTGGATAATTAGGGTTTCATAACATCTGTAATTAATGATATAATAAACATGTTATAATGATTAGGGTTTAATTAGGATCATATGGGTGTATTCGTTAGGGTTTAGATCGCGTTAGAATTTGATTTAGATTGGGGCAGAATTTAAGGCTGTGTTGTTTGGCTGATATCTCAATGATGGTAATAGATTTTGTAAAGTTTCCGGTGCCTATGATGTAGCTCAGAGAGTCTAGTTTCCAAAACATCCGGCCTCGAAGGTTTTTGAGGTCGGGAAGTCATTCAAACGTTGGTTGCAAGAATAGTTGTCAAAGCAGTAAATACAGGTCAGATTTAGGTCAGATTACGAGGTATAAACCACCACTTAAAATTCGAATTTAGCTTAGCCCTTCTGCAGGAGTTAAGTTCTATGTGTCTATTAGAAATTACCCAAAGGAGAGCTTCTGATTTGGAGTCTAAGTATGGTTTTTAGGTCCAAACGTTTTAGTGTGCAAACAGATCCGAATTGGGACTGTTTTGAAGTTTGATTTTCTTAGGAGTACTTGTGCATGTAAATGGCTCTTGGGAATCATGAGGTAGTTAATATACTCATAAATGAACATAGGTGATTTTTGGTATGAATTATGGAGGTTAGTAAGTAGAGGTTTTGAGTACGTCGTCACGTTAAAATTCTACAGTTTTGAACAAATTGTGACTAACTAGTGAAACTTGTTAACGAAGTGGTTAAAGTTGGGTATGGTGTCGGGGTGACCCATGGGGTTAATAGAACACCTTAGACATCCATCATATGATTGTTACATGTGCATTAAGCTTTTGGCTTAGTAGCGTGTAACACGAGTTATTTTGTTGTTTAGATTTGTGCTAGTTGTTTGTGAAGCTTTTTGTTGGAATCTTTTGGAAAGCTAAGCAAAGGTGAGTTTCATAGCCCCTTTTTCTCATGTTATTTTGGGGTGAGAATGATGCTTGTCTTGTTGTCGTGTTAAAATGTTTTTAAGCTTGCTATAGTTATGTGTATTAGATCGTGGGCACGTTCCGTCCCGTTGTGTTGCGATATGATATGTTTGGTATTGTGGATCCCAATATGCAAAACGAAGTGTGACGGTGGTAAGACTGCATGAGCTAATATGAGGCCATGTAGCGCACATATGTAGCTGATATGATTGTGGATCGTGGGCACGTTCTGTCCCGTTGTTGTTAATTGTTGTCATGAATTGTTTTGGTAATTGCAGCAGCTAATTGAAAGTTTATTTTGGATATTGTTGTATGTCGTAAACCTATGATTCTCGCTCAACTTTATGTTGACGTTTTAAGCATCATTTTCAGGTGAGCTTAATGGTGCTAAGATAGAGCGAAGTGGCTAGAAGAGACCGTAGGATGCTTGGAGTTTATTTATGCTTTCTGTTTGAATAAATGCGTTTGCATGAATTGTTTGGATTATGTTTTGCATGTCATTTATTGACGAGACCTCTTTCTCATTAATAAAGACACCATTAGGTTTTGGGTATTGTTATGACACTTTGTGTCTTTGCTTTACTTTAGTTTTCATTTTAGTATTCTCTATATAGACACCATGTGTTGTGATGATATCCATTCTTGTTTACGCCTCGCGTTTCCGCCTTGGCGGGGTGTGACAGATTGGTATCTGAGCCCCATGGGTTATAGAGTACTAGGTTGGTTGAGCCTGACAATATCTTAAGGGTCCCTCCCTCAGTATAGATGCTTTCGGGCTTAGATGTATGTATATACCTATTATGCTTATTTTCCTAAATTTCATGAAGTTACCTTATACTATATATATTATATATTATATATTATATATATAAGTTGAGTTTTCCTTTGTTATTTTGAGATCAGTATCTTGATATAGTATATGTTATGTTGTCTAAGGTAGTTAGATTATGTCTCCTCTAGCGTTAGCGTTACTGTTGGAACATTGCGTGTGCAACTGTCTTAGGATAGAGGTGGGTAGGAGGGAGTGGACTAAAAGTCCGCATAATCCGAGTCCATGCTTTTTATGTGCGTTCGTGTAGAATCGAGGGAAGAGTTTTACAGAGAAAGGAGAGAGAAGAGTTAGAGAGTTCAGAGTTGACTTGGGTTAAGACTTTTGGTAAAGAAGCCGAGGAGTATGTGACTAAGGATGGTACTGTTACCCGCTTTGGAGGACGATTTCCTCATTTTGTTGAAGAAGAAGAAGAGAAGAAACCTAAGCCTTATAACTTATATGGATTTGTAAATCTCATGGGAAATGGGGGGGAAGGGGGGGCAAGTGTATGCTAAGACTGGGTTTGCACCCCATAGGATACCTCAGCCTGAGGGAAACCATAATGGATGGCTGAGTGAGGAAGAAGAAGCCGACTCAGATAGTGAATCTACTACAAGTAATTGTCCCCACACCCGTTTTGATATGGAAAGATCAATTAAGGAGCAGTTTTCAGTAAAGCTTTAAGCGCGTTGTTTTGTATCGTCTTTTGTTTATGTCATGTTCGTCCTCGTCATTCGTTTTGTTTTAGTAGGCGTTTAAAGCCATTGTTCGAGATGTTATTTTGGTGTCGAATATTATTCAAGTATTTTAATAATAAGGCTTAAGCATTAAGGATTATTCCTTCTATTGTGTGATATTGTGTGATGATCATATGTGCAATGTGTTAGATTATGTGCATGAAGTGTTTTCATAGGAGTGAGTATACCATGACGTAGTAGGGTTGGCTATCTATAATTATTTGGTTGGCCAACATATAATTTTATACATGCGCCACTACACATAGTGGGGAGCTTGCTGTTAGTGATTGATTGTATCGTGAGAGATTGAGTATAAGGGTGATTGATGGTGTCTAATGATTTGTACGTGATACCGTTATCGTATAGGGATAGAAGTCTGTAGGGTGTTAGTCTATAAGTAGATGTTTATTCTTAGAATTCAGGAAAACTGCCTCACGGTTTTTGATTGTCGTTGGTAGGTTGTTTCGTTGTTTTCTGTTTGCTTACTAGTGAGGATGATATATCACTTCCTGGACTATGCGAGATGCTGTGTCTGTTGCGCTTTCAGATAAGCGACCTGCAAAAACCTATCTTACCTTGAAATAGTTTTATAATCAAGTGACTGCTGTAGTGTCAATGCTGCATGCGAAGAAGGTTTGGTAATGGTGCCAATGGTGGCAATGGGGTAGAAAAATCGGTTAAACAAGGGTTTGTACCCTACAGAGTCTTTTATGTCTTGTAACCCAAAAGAAAGTTGATGGGAAGATGGTGGTGTAGTTGTACTTACGCGATTAGATAGAGAGGTGGAAACTTGTAATTGATAATAGTGGTTTTGTGCTTAGAGAACAAAAGGTGAGTATGTCGCTAGTTCATTGTGTGAACAAAGCTGTTTGACTTGGTGGAATATCATAGTCCAAGCCAGAGGTAGGAAAAGCATTTTGCAAGATATGAGTTATGTTTTGGAATGATTTCAGAGATAGGCATTAACTGGTGGGATGGAGTTTTTTTTTGTTTCTGAGACCTTAATGGAGATTGGGAAAATAGACTTGGAAAATGAGTTCTGGAATTCACGAAAGATGTATTGGATCCCTGAATCGCCCTTGACTGGGTTTAACGGAATTGATTCCATGAGATGAGTTAGCCAAATGGGTTCCTATTTGGTTACACGAGTCTGCCAAGGATATTTTAAGAGGTATATGGCTTGGATTGGCGCCTGAGATTCAAGGAATGCTCATAGGCAAATCAAACCAGCTATATTCTCTCATAAGTGCAATACTGATGAAGGCATGGGATATTCAATGATGAAGCTATTAGCAATGAACGATAACTAAGGGCTATGAGGAAGAGAAAGAATGTGTGATGAACCTGCTAAGGTTGGTGGTTCATTTTGTGAGATGGGTTGTTAGAAGCAAAGGATGATCGGTACTAACTTTGTGGCGGCGGCTCCATCAAGAGAGGGGTATGCTGGTTCGCAACCCTGGTGTGCTAAATACCGTACACATCATCATGAGAAGGCTAATTGTAGGGTATGTTTCAATTGCCAGATGCCCGGCCATTTTGCGAGAGATTGTCGTTCACCTGCGATACTGGCAGCACCTGTGAATTTCGTTGATGCAAGGCCTAACCAAAGAGCATGTTACGAGTGTGGTGACCCTAATCACCTCAGAAATGTTTGTCCCAAGTTGAACCAAGAATCTGGACAATCTGGAAATCAGCTAGCTTTGGGATGGTGTCGTAATGATCGTGGTGGTGGGAATCAAGTTAGAGGAAGACGTGCTCTATAAGAGCTGGACAATGGCAAGCATGGAATGCAGGTAGTGGCTGGCGCAAGGAGTTAAGCGTTTTGTTAGGGCACTTCTGCGCTTGGGTGTGTTCCATTTGGTTCTCCGTGTGTCGCAGTCATCACACATGTTTTTTTTTCTATTGCTTTGACTTTTTTTTGTACTTTTTCTCTAAACGATCATTTTGCTACTGTTCTGTTTGATTCTGGAGCTGATTTTAGTTTTATCTCTACTAAATTTGCGCCTACACTTTATTAGGAAACCTTAGTTAGTATAGCAAACTCTGGTTATGTGAGTAGAGTAGCTTGATGGTAAGAAAGTGAACGTTGATAGGATTATCCGTGGTTGTAAACATGAACTAGGTTTTCCCTATTCACTATGGTTTGATACCTTTAGGGCACGGTAGTTTTGATGTGATAGTAGGAATGGACAGGTTGTCCCACAATAAGGCCGTGATAGTATGTCACGAGAAAGTAGTAGAAATTCCCTTAGTGGATGGCGAGATACTGAGAGTTCATGGAGAATGTGTCAAAGAATCAACTAAGGCATTGAAGAATGAAAAAGTGGACGAACCTAAGATTAATGATATTTCCGTGGTCCGAGAGTTTGTCGAGGTATTCCCGGATGACTTGAAAGGATTACCACCGCAATGACAAGTTGAGTTTCGTATCAAATTAATTCCTGGAGCGACGCCTGTTGCGAAGTCTCCCTATCATTTAGTGCCTCAGAGATGCAAGAATTGTCTGAACAGCTGAAGGAGCTGCAAGACAAGGGTTTCATATGACCTAAGCACCTATGTTATTCATGAAGAAGAATTACACTACACATGACTTGGAGTTAGGAGCGGTTGTGTTTGCGCTTAACACCTGGAGACACTATCTTTATGGCACGAAGAGTGTTATATACACGGATCATAAGAGTCTTCAGCACATATTTGAAGAAAACTCATTTCACATAAAAGATGAACTAGAGAGAGAAAGTGGGTTGGAAAGTTTCTAGAGAAAGAAAGTAATATTGAATATTATGTGTGTGAAAAATAAGAAGTGAAAACAACCAACCACCCACCCTCTCTAAGGCATGGAGAGGGTATATATGCTCTATACATAGGCCGGCCATAGGCTTTACTAAAGCTTCCATGGGCCTTGGGCCATATTAGCTTACTAAGCTTATCATATGTTAAACTACAGGCTAAGACTATTACAACTTGGAAGTGACCGATACTTTTCTTGTTTCCAACAATCTCCCCCTAAGGGAGGTCACTCCATTTTACAAAATTTTAAACCTAGTATACTATGCTACTTATTCTGGAGTCTTTCAGCTCGTAAACTTCATTACTTGATTTCCCTTGTGAATATGTTGTAGTGATCATTGACTTTGGGATAGAGCTAGTTCCTTTATCTTGATTTGTATGATAGAATGTAATCTCGTCGCTATCTTAATGAATCTTGCCATCTTGTGTAACTTGTGACTTCTGGACCGACATGCTCATACCTTTCTTGATTTTGTTAAATTGGAAGGGAAAGCTTTTAGTTTGCATCTTTCTTAAAATTCTTTAACTTTAATACTTCATCACTTCGAGAAAGACGTTCGGTATCAGAGTAGCGGAAGTCTTGAAACATGTACTTGAGCTTTCATGATGTCTTTATGTTTTGTCCTGGCTGGCGGGTATTCGGGTTCTAATGAAGTACAATAATCCATGTGTGGGTTCATAATCTTATGAGCCAGCTGGATTGGTGTGGAGTAAGGCTGGACTTGGAATTTTGGAATCAGGTACCTTCACCCACCAATCTTTAAGTAGTCCCTGCATTTTTTCTAAAAACAAGTTGTAGCAAATTAAAGAGGGGGGTAATCACGAAACACGAAGATTATCGAATACTGCGGGCAGCGTACGAATTACGGTTCCGAAAATTAACGATGAATACGAAACGGACTCGAAAGAATACTTGGCTTTGTTGTACATTTCACGCCCATGTTATGGTTGTGGAATATAGAATTTTAGTTGGATGATAACTCGTCTCTCTGTGTCGAATTCCTTTTTGATGAGCGAAGTTCGACCTATTGCCGTCGGTGGAATCAGGGTTACTTAGAGTGAAGATGATTCAATTTTAGGAAGAATTCCTTGGACAGGATTATTAAATTTCCAGTGTAAGAAGTAATAGATACTTTCTATACTCATTTGTTTTTAGATTCATCAAACTCAGCATGTTATCCATTATCGCCGGAAACGTCCTCAATCAAAGACCAGAACAGGCACGATTTAAGAGCCCCTTCAGTGAACCTTAAGAGTGGTATTTGTGAATTAATTTGTTGCTCACCAATTGATAATAGAAAATCAATTTGGATGAAAATCACTGAGTTGTCCTTGATAAATTTTTTTTATTAAAGTGAGTGGTTTTGTGACACCATCGACTGTAGTACAAAGCCAGGTAGATGCGGATCTGAGGGAGTGTTTCGATTTGTGTTGTTGTTCATTTTCAAAAATTCTTCATCAAATCGTCAATTCATAAACCTGTTAGAAATTAGAACAGATTTTGATTCTTATAGAATCGCCGACACATCTTTCTTTTAGTTTCGTCACAAGTTTGATATTCATATAAAGAATCGCACAAGTTACCTACCATGAGCTTGTTTGATGTTTGGCTCTCACAAAAGCAGGGATAGTGGCATTAGGTTTCCATCTTAAAGTGTGATTATCGTATGAATTCAACTTGACATTTCTATGGTTTTAATATTAATAGTTAAAAGGGGGGTTTGTGGTTTATAATTTTTTTATATCTCATAACCAGTTACAAGAGATAATTATAATAAGCGAGTAGGACTTAGAAAGTTTTTTAGTCTATTTTTAGGAGATACTTCACTTTAATAATATATTGTATCTTGTTCATGTATCACATTTGTGTGTGGACTTTAGCAAGCTAAGAAAACGAATTTTAGGACAACTTGTCTATATTGAGTTGATAGAATAGATGTGATCGACTTGTTTGGCTCTGTTAGATCTTTCTCTTCCAATAGAGTAAGTGCAAGCTTTGATATGATTTTTAAAAGATGTTGGAAATCGGAAGGCTTTTGAGTAGAGCAGTAGAGGACTGCTTACTCTTTTTCAAGTTGCATCAACTAACTCAGAGGTTAGGAAAAAGTCGATTAGAATTATAAATAGAAAATGCATGTATGGTAATCGTCCGGCGTGGTGGTGAGGAAGTATGATAGTGTGCAGATAATTGAAACAAGAGTTCTTTTACTTTTGAGCGAGGATCTCTAGACAGTGGCTATGGTGCCATTAGGGATAGTAGGGGGAAAGTTTGGGTGTGAGGTAGCAAGTTGGGGAAGTACCTAGGGTACTCGGGGTTATGTGTAGTCTCATGTGATTTTGTTTTTGGGGTGTTAGGACGAGGCAAGGGTTGTTTGTTGGTTGTTTGGTTTGTATCTTGGGCCTAGGGAGGAGTAGGGTTGTGTTTGATATCTAGTTTTATTTTTGGGTGTGTTTTGTGACGATTCTTTTGCGATGTCATCGTATAGGGGTGCTCATTGACAAGTTCTTCAAGATGTTCAGCGAGCAACCACCTTAAGGTGTGTTTTTAACGAAAATGGTGTTTTATGGTAGATTAGTGACACCGGGTCGATCGGAGGGGTGGTTTCGGTTTCTGCAACTTATGAATGTGGTATAGGAGGGAGTTGAATTCTACATTGCGTTTTAGCCGTGTTTTTCTAATTAACACCTTTATCCGTTTATTTCTTTTTGCCATTCTTCAACCCCTTTCAATGCTTACTGAGATGTCGTCAATGCAAACTAAATCACCATTGTTGGGTTTTGTTCCTAGAGGTGTTATGTTCCATCTCTCATCATGTCTCGGGATTATTTCCTTTCTCACTTTTTCTCCTTATTATCAATCGCTTGTTTGACCCTAGATAGGGGAGAGGGACACGTGGCGGCATTTTGTGATTACCCTACTTATGCTGCTGTAGTTGCGATATGTGTCGCCTGTGTGGGCTCTTGAGATCCCTGAACATGTTGTCCACAGATTTCTGGTCTGGATCATGGGGATTTGAAGATACCTATGCACTAACCACTCTGATTTAGTCTCATAATAAATTTGTAATGAACATGGTTTCGGTTCATTGTGTGTAATATTTTGGTCATGTCACGCTCAATCGCTTGTCCAAAAGACATTGATAATTTTCAATCCAAAGTGTTTCGATAAATTGAATCAAAAAGATTTACACTTTGAGAGTTTTTCATCATCACCTAAAAGCTCCCTCCCTAGGATCATGTGACATCGATATGCTTATGCTACTAGCACATGCTAAGCGTAGAAGCACAGAGTCCTTTTTACTTAATCACATATATTTACAGGCATGTTCAATTTTAATCACATTTTACTCCCCTTATAAAATGGTTAATCCCTTGATATTTTGGATATCAATTGATTAAACGTTCGGGGACAAAATGTTACACAAAACTATTAGGAACATTTTAATGCTCCCCCTTAATATTTGAGGGAATATAAGACAGTGCTGAGTACAATAATTTGAAAACTTTTAAATTTATTAAGAAAAATTCTTTGAAATTTGTTGTACTTCGACACTTCTTAGATAATCACTCATTAAGTCTACACTATAATATATTCACAGATTATTGATGTACGAGGTAGATGGACCTGAAGGATTGAGAACATTCATATGATAGGATTATATGTTCCTTTTGTCGCAAGCCGTAACAGGTCTTCCTTTCTCAATCTTACACTCTACTCCAACGAAAACTTTCTGATAAGCAGGCCGGAATCTCTTCATGTAACAGACTTTCCGTTTCTTTCAAGAAGTTGTCAATTGATATGTTCGTTCTTGTCTCGCAAGCTCACTCTTCCTGTTTGAGATGCTTGCACTTTCAACGTTTCTGCAGAAGTTACGATAAGATCATTGCTTCAAAACTTTGAGTATGTGAAACCAGATTCAGGATACATAGGGAACTTGATGCTTGTTTGTGTGTTGGGGTGATGTTCGGTGTTGTGATGTTTGTCGTTAGTTTCCCCCCCTAAACCGGCAGCAGATTCGCCTTTTCTTGAGGAGATTCAGAGAAGCTGTTACTTTGCAGAAGCGCATGTCAATCAGTCTTAATGTATCAAAAAGCCCAGATATCCAAGGTAACACAATAAACTCCTATTTCAAGATGTTTGATACCGCAAACACAAAAGTCAATTATTCTCTCAAACCCGTAGTCTCGAAATGGAAAACCACCTAGAGTCTAGAAATTGACTGTCTCAGAAATCTGTGACTAATTTGTCTTTCTGTAGAAGTAATTATGGGACTAACTTAAGGAAATCATCTACCTTCTGTGTGTAGCTCCTTCTTTTTATGTCGAATAAATATTTCTACTTCTTTTAAAGGAATAAGCTTAGCGGATTGCACCCGTTTGGGTGTACAAACAACTTAATTGAGATCTCACAACTAAAAGAACACTATTGTTCTCGCCTAGACAGTTTTTGAATGATAATACTTCTAACACTTCCCCCTAGAGTGAGCAAATCTCACATAGAATGCATACTGGCTGTTATTTGTGACGAGTGTTGTGTTGTCTTCCACCATGTGATTGAAATAGATATCTGACCTGTGAACGATACCTCTCTAAGAAAGTGACAGACCTAAAATCAATGAGAAGATAACAGTCTACTACTCCTCGCATACACTAGCTCCTAAAGTAATAAGCGTGAACCTCAAAGTGTGTAATCATAGACACCGGAGATCATTACGCTCTGTCAGATATCTGCCTAAGTTGAGATCCTCTAGTTACGGCACTTGATAGTGTGTTGTCGACCTCACAGAGATGAGAAGACCCAATAAAAGCTGGAGCTTCATCTTTTGATCGCAAGCATTTTACCCATGTAAATCGAGAGTAATCGTTGACAATAACAAGGTTGTACTTCTTTCCATTGACACTCGCGACACGCATTGGTCCACACAGATCCATGTGCAATAGATAGAGTTTTTCTTGATTGGTGTCCTTAGATTTGGGTTTGTGGGGTTTCTTCGTGCTCTTGCCTAAAGCACATGCAGAACACAAATGGTCCTTTTCAAACTTGAGCTTAGGGAGACCTCAAACAAGACCATGTCTGGCAAGATGATTAATAGCTCCGAAGTTTAAATGAGAGAGACGACGATGCCATAACCAAGACTTGGTTTTAGAGGCCTTTGACAAGAGATAGATAGGAGAGGACGCCATCATATCCCCAAGAGAGAGTGTATAAAGATTGTCCCCTCGAGATCCAGTTAATAAATCAACACCTTCTAGATTGCGAATGTAGCAGGTGTGTTGACGAAACGCAACTTCGAGGTTGGAATCACAAAATTGTCCCACAGAGAATAGATTATGCCCAAGTCCTTCAACGTAATAAACCCTTGAAATTGTAACATTCCCAATCTGATAGTCTCCATAACCCATAATCTTTGCAACATGATCATTACCGAATTTGACTGTACCCAAGAACTTATTGACGAAATTGGTGAGCTGAGAGCGATCTCCGGTCATATGCTTGGAGCAGCCGGAGTCCAAATACCAGAGGACAATTTGGACGACCTGCATTCATCAAGAGAGGAAGATGGAACATTGGAAACTATGGATCCCCGGGATTGACTGGGTTCCGAATTGTTAGCAGTTACAGATTTAATAACCTTATAATTGTTAACAGGAACACTAGTTTTAGACTTCCTAGGTTTCCTTGAGTAAACCAATGTGACGACAGGTTTAGGTGTTTTATTATCTAGAGCAGATGATTTCCTAAGGGGCACTTCAGTAGTTGTGGTAATCCTAGTTAAAGGGCACGCATTTCCTACTATAGTGAAGGTCCGACCAGTAGGTCTCCAGATATATCCAATATTGGTAAACACCTTTCCTGTTGGTTTCCAAACTTTTCTCTTTGAATTTTTCTTAACAGATCTAGATTTAGCACGAGCATTCACATTATTGATAAAATCAAGAACACACAAATCATGATTATCAGAAAGCATGCAACCATTACACTTAACACATTTAAGTTCATAATTCGCATTAAGCTTGGAATGCTGCACATGAGCAGTTCCTTTAGGTGCAACAACACAGTCTTTATTTTTCAAACTAGATTTAACTTTCCTAGGGTGGGCTTCTACTTTATTCTTCAGAGTACTACTTGGTGTTTGCTGAATCTTATCTTTCTTTGTATTGCCTGAAGGCTGTGATCCGCTAGCACTAGTAGACTGTTTTACTCCTGTAGAAGACAACATAGGTTTGTTAGAAGCTAGGTTTGAGGTATGGGCTTTTTTGTTTTACAGTCTTTCTGAGGATATGACAGGCTAGTTAATCTAACTCTTTTTGTTTTTTGTGTTTTGTGTATCTCGACTATTATAAAGTCAACTCCTTAATTTGTTCAGTTAAATATTTACAAGCAGAGTCTAAGGATTCATTTAGAGGATTTTTGTAATTTTCCTTGTTCCACTATTTCCCTAAGAATCGCAGCTTCTTCCTGAGTATGCTTAAGGTAATCAGAGTGAGCTAACCTATTGTTCAACAATCTAGGGTTCAAATATCCCACATCAATCTTAAGCATTTCTGGATCATTATTTTTTGCAAACAACCAATATCACTAAAGCATTCCTTAAGTTGCTTAATTCATCCTTGAGAGCAGTAATTACCAAATCTTTTTCCTGAAGACTAGCATTTAAATCAGAGATTTCCACAGACTTTAGATTGACTTGATTAATTAAATCATCACATTGTTCTTTGGATCGAATACGTGCTGGTTTAATCGAGTCATAAAGTTGCTTATAGGTCTGTTTCAAATGCGCATTCTCATCAATAAGCTTTGACACCCTATGATCCAATTCAATATTAATCGTTTCAATCTCTTCTAAGTCCTTTTTGATCTTATTCTCATTCATATTCTCACTTAGAGAATTAATTCTCTCTTTCAACTTCTTTATGACCGTGTCTTACCTTGGGGCTGAGCTTTTAATTCATTAAATTCCAAAATATTGATCAAAACAAGGAGCACTTTGATTTGAAACCGAATTTTCCGTTTAAAATTTTTTCTGATTAAGTTGAGTGTCCAACTTCTAAAGAGATGCAAATGTTTTTCAATGAGTTTAAAACATCTGAACAATTTATCGTACGTCCTCTTTTTCATGAAACCTTTTATTGAGAAGCTCAGTCTCAAGTTTGAGACACTTTTCACATTCATGCACATTCACAGAAGCATTATCCACAGAAGAATTCATAATAATGTTCACAATATCTTTGTTAATGACTTGGTACAAGAGTCCGTTCGTGTTGTTCAAAACATTATTCACTTAACTTCAAATGTTTTTGACTCTAAACGATGTTGTTCCACAGCCTGTTCCATTTGATGAAAGACATTTTGGACTTCAAAAAGTTCATCAATCAAATATTGATCGAATGTGTTGAACAAGTCCTTCAGAGCTTTTACAAATGGAATTATTTCATCCCTAAAACAAGCTTTTAAATGACGAACCCCCATTAGCCTTAGTGAAGCGTGGCCGTGGTATCTTTCTTGACAACCCACTTAAAACCAGCAAGATGGTATTTTAAGTTTCTTCCAACTCCCTTATTAACCAAGCTGACTTAGAAGTTCTTTTGGAACCTCAACATTGGTGGGGTCTACAATAAAGAGTGGGATCTGATAATTCACCAAAATTCCTGAGACCAAAAGGCTTGTTCACAGAAATTCAGTTTGTGGAACTAATCTGCTTTCAAAATCTCGAGAAAGTTGGTTAAGAAACAGCATATCGCTGGTGTAGTATTAACTTTCTTTTTATAACATCATAGGATCCTTTTGTTTTAAAAGCATTTTTGAACGACTCTCTTCAGCAAGTATTAGGGTCTTTTCGGAGTCAGGAATCACAATAACACTAGTATTCTTAATGACATTACCATCATAAAGCTTTGGTTCCAACTGTTGAGTTTTCTTCAGATAGAAAGGATTTTGAAAACCTAGAGCTTGTTTAGTGGTATGATCGTAGAAAAACTGAGGTTTCATCAACATGTGAACAGTTTGTGTGGATTGATCTCTTTTAAAAACAATATTTTCTAGCTGTTTAATCTTATTTTCTAACGCAATCTCTCTATCAATGCCTAGTTCTTCTTTCTTAAAATCACATTTGAGAAGAAGTAACTGTATGCATTAAATCCTTCTTTAATGTTTTCAGAAAAGTTTTTTTAAGACGATCAATCTCTACAGACTGCGCACTTGAATCTAAAACGTTATCATTACTCTTTAAATCAACATTTTGTCCTTCTTTCAAAACTTTAACCTGTTCCTTATATCTTTTAAGCTCAACGTTTAAAGCATCATTTACACTTTTATTGTCCAGATTTATCTTGGTACAATTAACTACTTGGGTTTTTTGGGGTTTTCAATCATTAGATAATACATTGCATCTTTGTTGTGCAGAAGAGTTAGAATTCTGAACATTTCCTGGTTGTGATTCCAATCACATACTAAGAATAAGGAATGAGTATTGAAATACACTATTATTTCATTTCTGAATGGTACACAATATTTGACTATTCAGAAGACGCATTCACCTACACAACTGATTAATCATATTTGTTATCCACATTACATGAATTTGTGTACCCCAGCGACGAGCATCGAACCATAATGAGATAAATTTGCCAAATAGAGCAACTTGGTAGTGTTGAGTTTCATCACAATCAGAGTCATATGCATCCAAAATCATACTTGATAAGCAATAATGTGAGTAACTGATAGTCCTGTGTGGCTGACCTTCTGCAATACATGATCCTGCCAAAAATGCTAGCTCTTCCTCAAAGTAGAATTGACCATTTGCTTGAGATTGATCCAACACACTTTTTATCCTAAACCATGACTCATCCTGTTTCCTTATTGGTTAGTGCATGTTTAGACATGTAGACCTTCCCCATGCAGTTGTACCAAAATAACAGTCCTTTGTTTCCCAGAAGTAACTTCCACTCTGCTCCTAGAGTATAGGCCCTGTAGTACCCACAACAAAAAGAAGTTTATCTCCCATTAAACTGGTTTGTAATGTCACTCTCCCCTCATTAATGGTACCTTTTTTGTCTAGGTTATGACAAATCCCTGAGCTGGTTATTGGTGGTAGGATACGGGAAGTGAAACAGCAGTCAATAAATACATCATGTGATTGATGGCAACAATGTGATCATCACTTTCCTGGAACAATAGAACAATTCGACCTAATCTAGTTTGGGGGAAATTCAGGTTGTTGGTTAATTGTGGGAGCATATTCCAATAAGGGGATGGTTTATGATGGAGAATAAACGTTATGGTGAACTATGATTGCTAATCATTGGATGGATAAGTGATTGAAAGAGGTGTTGATGATTAGATTTGTTTGAGAGTTAGTTGAGACTGATAAGTGAACCATGTTGTAAGATAGATATATTACATTTAGTGTTGAAATTGAGAGTTTTTTGTATGAGTTTCTAAGAGTTTGAATTAGGAAGACTGGTCATCTGATGTTGCAATCAAAGCAAGCGATCTGATTGCGTTCATGCATCAAACGAACTTCATATGCAAGAAATTCATTTGTCCCAAGTAACATGAAGCTGATCAATGTTATATGTGTGCAAATACCCGAAACCAGTGTAACATTCTGTCCATAAAATTTGCTCCACTCAGGAGGAAGAGTATTCAAAAACTTAGTGTTCACTTAAAATTGTTCCAGTTTCATATTGTAGATGTTCATGTCATTGAGTAGCAGTGAAAATCTCAAGTAGAAATCACGTAGTGTTTCCCCCTTCTTATAAGCAAACTTATCGAATTCATCATAAAGCTTACACTCTCTTTCCTGTTTTCGTCAATGAAGTTCCTTACATGATAAGTCTTTAATTCTTTCTCCCAAAGTTCCTTGTCGACTGTAGATTTATAACAATGCATAGACCTCTGGTGGTAATCCATGGCGAATGATATATGAGTTGCCTTGAATCACAATCAGCTTGAATTGCTTTCCGTAGCTGATAATTCAAAATTTCTTAGTCTAGTCCACCCAATTGTTTCCTCAATTGTAGCAGATGAATGGACCATTTCAACGATTCAAATCATTCGTCCATGTTGTCTATTCATCATGTATAGCTCCATCCTGCTTTTCCAAGAATCGTACATATCTTTTTCCAACATAGGTGGATGATTGTCAGCACCCGAAAGAATCGCTTTGTCACAAGAGTCGTCATTGCAAAATTTGTAATGATAAAAGAATTACTTGGTTTTATTGAACGGAGGTAGAAAGAAATTGTGTTTGATTAAGTTGTCTTTTAAGTGATTTAATTCTTGAAACTACACGGGATTTTACAATTCATGACAAAACCGAGAAAAGCAAGTTAATGTTTCACGGAATTTTACAAGTCAAAAAAATAAACCGTATAATTTTAAAAATTGAGTATTTCGGTTCTAACCAAAGTTAAGTTGTTCGGTTGACACTGAAACACAGTTGTTCGGTTTACACTGAACTCCAGTTGTTCGGTTTACCCTACACTTCAGTTGTTCGGTTTACCCTACACTTCAGTTGTTCAGTATACACTGGACTTCAGTTGTTTGGTATACATTGAACTTCAGTTGTTCGGTTTACACTGGACTTCAGTTGTTACGGTAAATACTTTGGACCATCAAATGTTTCAGTATACACTGGACTTCATTTGTCGGTTTACACGGGACTTTGTTGTTCGATATACAACTGAACCTTCAGTTGTTCGGTTTACCCTACACTTCAGTGTTTCGGTATAACACTGGATTCAGTTGTTCGGTATAATCATGGACTTTAGTTTTGTTCGGTTTACCACTGCACTTCATTGTTCGGTTCTAACTAGCTCAAAACTCAACTTTTAAAAACACAAACAAGACACCTTTTAAATGGTTGTTTTGCAAAAATTCTTGTACAACTAGTGTTACTAACCATATAGGAACAAGAAAAATGGAAACTTTAAGGGTTTTAAGCCGAAAATCTTAAAATTAAGATTTTGTTCTTTATAAAGGTTTTCGAACACAAAAAGTAACCAAAATGATATTTTTCTTGATTCTAAGCTTGTACACCTATATCCTAAAGATACTAGATCAGATTTACGAAGGTAAATGATCTTTAGTGTACACAATAGCTTCGAAAACAAAGAAAGAACAAGAAAGGGATGAAATTTTACAAAAAAAAAAAAACAAACCAAAACAAAACAAACACAAAAACTAAACACACCACTCTATGGCTCTTGATACCAATTGTAGACTAATCTAATAACATACTAGATGAGAGGGAAAGATATGTGATTCTAGAAAGAGAGTGGGTTGTATGAACACTTAAAGAGAGAAAGTACACATAAATAGAAAATGCAATAAGTGTGTGAAAAACAGCGAACAACCGACCACCTCATTCAAGGCATGGAGAGCATATAAATACTTACAAGTGGACAGGGCTAAGCCTTCATGAATTGTCCATGGGCTTTAGCTAACTACCCTATAATTTCCATAAATTAACTTAACGAGCCAACTACAATTATATATAGAAGTGTACCGACACTTTCAAGTTCCTAGTAGTGTTGCTAATCGGAGGCAATCAAAACCATCAAAGTGGAAGAAGTATATACACCAGAAAGTCCAAGGCCTTTCTTTTTGTGTTAGCCATGCGAGAAGTTGAATGTCCATTAACTGCAGCTCAAATCAGTGCTTTAACTTGTGGCTTCTGTGCATTAATTTCAACCACATGAGAAGAGAAGTCATGCTTATTTAGTATGCATTATTTGAGCTCTAGGGGAAGAGAATGTGAGAAAATATTCAAGTGTGAGAAGATATGTTGCTGATTCAATTAATGTTTTCCCGAATGGTTAATCACTAAGCTTATTATCAAAAGAAGCATAAAATTTGATGTGGTTTATTACATAATTCCTCTGTGCACTTAATATTCGTAAGATTGTTAGAAAGCTTGAAATCTCAAGAGAGGATTGCTGGTTCGGGGGGAAGCTATGAAAGCTTCTAAAAGAAGAATATGCGGCATGAATTTGGGGGAAGTTGGGATCAGAAAGCTTCTTCTTACCAAGAAGTGTAAGGGTTGCCTAGTTCACGCTATTACAATATAACTCCTACAAGTTACTACAAAGATATTCATGTTGGAGTGCAAACTTGAAGGTTAAATGCCACAGAAACATCATCAGCAAAGGAAGCTTCATTAGAAAGTCTTGTTCTTATCAATATGTACTTGGTTTAGGATAAAATAATGTAAGTAAATTCGTATATCATCCCAATGATGGAAGATTGTTAGGATTTCATTTATGTGACGATATTTACGGAATTACCATAGTTTATCATATCTACATACATAGGGACTAGAATAGGATTTCTTGTATAGTTGTAAGGCGTATTGCTATAAATTCCCCTTCATGGATTCCATAAAGGGGTCGAGACTCTTGTAATATTCACTTCATAATATACATTTATCTTTATCTCACTACTCTCTCTCTAGATATGGCTATCTCTTGGTTTGAGTCTCCCCGATCCCCGGAGCAATGATTTTTAGATCTTACAAGAAGTGTGTCTTTGCTTGTGGTAAATGAGGAAGAGTTATGTACTTGGTATTTATAAGAAACTAACTAGGAAAGTGTTAGGTTTAAGAAAAAGGCTCGGTCACCCCGTGTACTGTCTAGAATAGCATAGTTCGTAATTAAATCGTAAGCGTATGACTTATGGTGTTGGGTCGGGTCTTTACCCACATGTTAGCCCACACCATAGCCCACTTAGGGGCATAAAACTCATGTATTTAAACACCCTTTCCAGCCATGGGAAGGGTTGGATGTTCATTTTTATCATATACACACACTAAGTGATTTTCTCTCTCTAGAACTTCCTACTTTCTCTCTCTAGAATTGGCCAACCATCATTCCTAGGCTTGTATGTGATATCCAATATACTACATATTGGTTATCAAAGCTCAGGATATTAGATAGATGGTGTGTGCCGTTTTCTGGTTAGTTTAGATCAAAGTTTGGTTTTTGAAGGTTTATGGTCTTTTTCTTGACACTCTTTCATTCTCGCGTTTGTGGTGTTAAATTTAGTGTTTTTATTGTTGTTATAACCTTCTAGAATCAAGTTGTGCAAAAGAAACCAAGCAAAAACATTCAAAAGGGTGATTTTTATGTTTTTTTTAGGTAAAAAGTTACATATTTTATTCCTGACTGCGTTTTGTTCACTATCTTATTTCTTTGGTTCGTTTTTGCTTCCTGCGTTTGTCAGAAAAGTACACTACGTTTTGTCATTTTTGTAAAGCACATAGTACTGCCATTTGTCTTATTAGGGTTGCGTTAATTTGGCTTGATTCTCAGTTTGTCTAAAGTTGAAACCCTTAATTGCTTTAGTTGGGAAAGAATCTCTGGCAAAAAAAATTCTCCATTGCATTTTGTCTAAACTTTCTTCATTGCGTTTTGTCTAAGCTTCTAGATTGCGTTTTGGTTTTGCGTTTTGCCTCTGCGTTTTGGTTATTGAAGGTTGCAATTTGGATCTGCGTTTTGTCTAAAGTTGAAGACTATTATTGCCTTTTGGTGGAAAGAATCTCTGGCAAAAAAATTTCTCCATTGCGTTTTGTCTAAGTTTCTAGACTGCGTTTTGTCTAGGACTCATCATTGTGTTTTGTCTTAACTTCCAGACTGAGACTTGTGTATTACATTTCGTAAACTTATTTAAACCAAACCAAACCACAAACAAACAACATATCACCTAAATCAACAAACAATCATCACTTTTAACATACAATCACTAATCATTGTACCGATCCAAAGTTTATCATAATACAAGTAATCAACATGTCTAGTAGTTCAGAGAATTCAAGCGGCCGGTCGAATACCCGCCCTCCTAGTCTTGATAGGACTGATTACGTAATCATGGTCACAACTAATCCTAAAGATTGTACAGTAGGGGAAAGGAAAATGGAATGCAATTCCCCTTCATGTCGATGATCAAAACAATTTGACTTGGAACCACAAGGAATATACTCGGTACTACCCCTGAGAGCTCCTTCTTGGACCAGAAAGGCCTCGTACAATAGGATCTTTGTGACATAGAGAAGAAACGATACATGCAGATGACTTGCCACCAATATTAGTGCTTCAAAAATCCCCAAAATTCTACAAGCTCATCGAATCACAACATTGACGCAAAGCATATGGGACAACGGGTCAAATTCATCTTGCCGTATTCTGAGCACACAAAAGAAGACATAAATCCAGTAGTAACGATGATTTGAGAAGGTTCAAGATGCTTCTCAGGTGAAAAACATCAATGAGTACGATGTTCGTTCACAAGCTGGTCAACGACATAAGGAAATATATAATGACAATGCCTAACATTCAACTGAACTCCAAGTTTGTGAACAATATGTCACCTGAATGGGATAGGTTTTGTACAGCCGTTAAACACAACAAAGGCCCTGAAAAAAGACAAATCACGAACAGGCTGTATGCATACTTAAAACAACATGCAAGCATCAGCACAAGATCGACTGATTAGTGAAAGAATCACTCCTGCTGCAAATGATCAACTTGCATTGTGTCATTGTCCGAACCCTCATGCCCAATCCATCACATGACGATTCTCATCAATAATCCTTCTTCATCACCAAACCCTCAATCACTACAATATCCACAATTCCCTTAAACATCAACAAATTGGATGCCGATACACCAAAACTGAGAATACTTGACAACCTAACCAAACAAATGGCACTTCTTGCCCAATCATTCAGAGCTACACTTGCTCAGACGAACAATCAACTTTGAGCCTCTTTTAATACCCGAAATCAAGCAACCATTCAAGGAATGGTCGGTTTCGTTAGAATGTTCAAGGGCGACATAAATCAGAATTCAGAATCAAGTATGTTGCTCGGGCAAAGGTAGCAGAACACTGGTGGGCACAGAATAAGCTGGGAATGCCAATGCAGGTCAAGGAAAATTGGTCAAATGTTATAATTGTAATGGGGTTAGACATATTGCAAGGAACTGTACTCAGCCGAAGCGTCCACAGAATTCTGATTATTTCAAGGACAAAATGCTGTTAACAAGCCCAGAGAATGGTGCAGTTTTGGATGAAGAAAACCTACTCTTTATCAGGCTGGTGAAACAGGACACACCTTTGATACAGATGTGGATAATCCACCAGTCCAAGACGTTAGCTCTGAATGAGGACCATATTTCCAAGCAGAAGAAAGTGACGCTTTTGATTCAGATGTTTGATGAAGAACCGACTGCTCAGACTATAATTTTATGGCCAAATTTGTCCCTTAGCCGGGGTCACAAATCCACAAGCTGGTCCATCAAATCATCAATCTATATCTGAGTGCATACACGGAAAATGCTATTGATCATAGTGTTACTAATCAGGACGAACATGAGATTCATAATGAAGTACAACAGTCAAATGTTATTGACTCAACTAGTGTCTATATGGGTAACAGCAATGTTATTCCATATGAACAATATTTGTCGGTCAATAATATTTCTATTGTACCAAGTTGTACATCTTCCACTCTAAATAATGTATGTGTATCGTCTGATAATGATGCGTTCGTTCCTCATGACCCGATAGCCAATGAACTTAAGATCTACAAGGAACAAGTTGCCATTTATGAGCAACGTGCTAAGTTTGAATTGACTGAACGTGAGTAGCGAATGGATGATCAAATGCGTATGCTTATTCAAAATCGTAATAAAACGAAAGAAAATCTTAAAAAGAAACTTCATTCTGTCAAGTTGCAACATAATTCAACTATGGAAAACAACAAAATAATTGAAGGAACTGTAACGACTTTGAAACAAGAACTTAAACAGAAAGTGTCCAAATTCCTGACTGATTTTTCCAATCTGAAACACCTCACAAGATCAATCCATTCAAACTATCCACATGATGTTAAATCCTACTTAGGTGTACGACCAAAAGACTAAAACTGCACTAGGTGCCCAGAACCCTTTTTACCTCAGACAGGCCAAAAAGGCCTAACCGGCACTATATGATGGTGATGAACTTCTTAAGCCTCATCATGTGCCGGTAATTGTTCCATCGTATGAGGAAGAACTAGAGTTACTAGGAATAAACTGCATGTGAAAATGAATGACTCTGTCTGTGTGGAAAAGAGGGTTAACATTATGCCTCCTAGCTACTCAAAATAAAATTTCATGTCAACATTCACCCCTCAGACTCAACTGACACCTGAGCAAGTGTTTTGGTCCTTAGATCTAGCAATACGAAAGGCCAAAGAGCTAAAGGCCAATGCAACACCCCTGCCTGTCCTACCACATGCGACTGTGTATCCTCCCAATACACTGGCCCATCTAGTCCCTTGAACGCTTCCAATTACAAGTCAAGTAAATATTGGTCTGTATGTAATTAC